>JAJHUR010140476.1:115033-139933 GCA_027495735.1 Lutjanus campechanus | reverse complement strand
GAAAATGTCTGAAAGACCGAGGAGAGGCCTGACACTTACCAACGCCTTTGAGGTATTCAGAACTTGGACAGCGGCGATTCTGATGCAGGGGAGCTATCAGAGGTGAAAGTGACAGCGACTTTTCTTGGAATGATCATACTTCATTCTCATCAGAAAGTGATTAGGAGTTCATACGGAGGAAAAAGACGTGGCTACTGAAATATTCAGCATCTACGGAAAATGCCGCAAAGTCGTGTGTAAATTGCGCGAGGAGAGGAGTCAACGTGCGTTGACAGTGAATAGGGGAGATTGGGGACGTTTGTAACACTAGTGTGGATTTCTCTCAGTTATTCAGAGATTATTTGGTACAGACAAACCAAATCTTAAACCTATATGTTAAATAGACATGCACTATTGATTTAATTAGTTAATATAAAATTGTTTTATGGTTTTAGTCTAAACTTTGTTCTTGGCTCTTTTGTTTTAGATCAGCTTGTTTCCACCTTTTTAAAAATAATTTTATGTGTTATAAGTGTAAAAAATGTTTCCTAAAGAAATAAGACATTTTAATGGTTATTTTCTGAAATAATTTTCTTGTTCTGAGTTATGAATGAATGAATGTCATACACTGATGTGAATATAATGCGCAATAATTACGGTTTGATATGTGAGATGATATGAATATTGATATGCCTGAATTTAATTTGTTAAAATGTGCATTTATGTGTTTTTTAATGTTTTAAAAGACATCCTAAGACAATAAATGCATTAATCTCACAACTGGGTATTTCTCGTAAGAGATTATTAAATTTGGATTCTAGAGGTCAAAATGACTGCCTACGGCCGTTCTAGTAGGTTTGGAATTCTGGCCTTTCTAGTGTTAAGAAAGGACAAGAACTTAGGAAATTTTTCTGTAATAAAGTCCCAGGACTCTCCACCAGTCAGTTAAAACTGAAGACTCCCCTTGGATGAGAGGCCAAACATTTTCAAGGATTCACAGCCAAGACCAGTTACCCTCGATTTAAGCTCACAGACTTCTCCATTCTTGTATCTTCCTATCAAGCTCTGACTGACTCGTCTGTTTTTTCCAAAAGGAACCAAGAGAACCGTCAATGAGCACATCAAGTTGCCAGGACAACAACCAGGAGCTCTGGGACTAATTCAGGATGGACTGACTGAAGGATCTTTTCGGTTTTCCTGTTTACTTGTGGCTCAAACATACTGCAGAGATCTCGGAGTATCCCCAGATTGTCTACTGATGTCACTGAGGATGCAAACCGCACTATTGTTGCATCAGCCATATTTAAACACCTGATGCAACTGTGTTCCAGGAACACTGAGTTCATCTCAGAAGCCCAGGACATGTTTGTGAGGTTCTGGGATAGAAAAGGTATAGAAACAAAACCAACAAAAAGGCATATAAAATAAAATTAATCTGCTGGTATCATTGGCTGCTTCTCGGATGGTTGAATAGCTCGAGAAACCCTTCCCCACACCTCTCCGGTGTTTAGGATTAGGGAGATCTGTGTCCAATTTGTGTGACTTTTTGAAAGCAGTGATCAAACATTCATAGCCAGCTCACACTGTGATTGGCCAGCTGTGAGGGAGTGTGAAATGAACAGGGCTTTGTTCTTCTCTGTCTAGCTCTCTCTTTTTCATTCTGTAGGAAACAAAATTGTCCTTCAAAATTGAAGCTGTGGAGCGTCGAAAAACTGCCTTTAAAACATTTTGCAGTGTTTACAAGCACCACAAAACTTGTTAGAATAGAACATGGCTGATATTCATGCTAATGTTCTAAAAAAATTAAACACAAATTTGAACATTAACTCTTTCCCCACACTGACAAGATATCTTGTCATTTAAGACACAACACTTCCCGCCACTGACAAGATATCTCGTCAATTACTGTTTTCACTGCGAGGCTGTGATGGATCATCTGTCAAAAAAATTGTCACTCTGAGAAGAAGAGAATCACTGGAATGAGCAGCAGAAGAAGAAGATGGTGTTATTTAGCATGAAAACATTGGTGCTCAGCGCCAGATCTGCGGGTCAGAAAGCATCATGACCCGGCCACAGAGTGGAGCTGCTGATGCTGCCACCCCTGGGAGTCACACCACAGCCAGGTCAGATAGAACTGCGATCTGGGCACAGAGCCCGGCCACTGAGCGGGACTGCTCATGCTGCAGCCCCGGGCCTCCACTGTGAGACAGCGAGGCTGCTCACACTGCAGCCTCTGGGACTCTCGCTGCAGCCGTGGCAGAGAGAGCTTCACCCCCCGGGTCTTCATGGACAGTGGTTCGGCCAGGGGGGCGGGATGCACACACACCTAATGTGACAGTGCCACACAGGTGACAGTGATGTCACACATTTAATATGAAGTGATAAAAAAAAACAAAAATAAAAATGTGAAGTCAATACTGTGTTTAAAAATGTCTCTTTCACAAAAATGCAGTTTTCTAAGAGTTTTGTCTGAAAAGTGGATTTTTTTGATGCAACCAACCAACATTTAGGTGCTTTTATAAAATAATGAATGATGTTAGAACAGAATGTTTTCTGTGTGTCTGAAACTATCAGATCTGTTTTTTCTTTTGATATATTCCTTGTTAACATATTCACAGAACTGAATATTCTGTGGGTGTTGAAAAAATCAGTGAATTTTGTCAAAAATGCTGCTGCTGGCTGACAACTTTTTAAAAAAGAGTTAATCATGGTACATTGCTTTTACCGACAGAAGAATGAGAAGATTTCTGGAAACAAACCTTTGATCCCTTTCAATGTTTTTTATTCAAAAGCTGTAAATTTCTTATTTTCTACAGTGTAAAAGGTCACAATTTGAACTCAAGTTGAAAAGAAGGGAAATCTGAAAACCAAAGAAATGCGCAGAATATAAAAAAAGAACTTGGATAGAAGGAGAGCAACAACATCAATACAAAATGATCCACTAGAAGCAAAGAAATCACATGACTGTGTGCATGGGGGGAAAAGATAAAGAGCACAAGTTCAGAAAGGTTTATAACTCATGTCTCAGAACAAGCTCAATCGTGAGGGAAGATGTGAAATACACAGCAGGGTAAAGAACATAAATATTAACACGAAGAACATGAATGCCACTATTCACAAAACAAAGTATAAAAATGTAACTGTAATTCTGAACAATAACATGAAATATACCTCATTTTAGTCAAATGACATGAAGAAGCAATAACAGTTCTGAGGAATAAAAGAAACATTTATCGTGAACACTCACACAGTGCACAGTCATAAGAAAATAGACAGAATATGACCAAAAGGATATATATATATATATATATATATATGTATACTGTATATATAACAGTTCTCTTTTCCTTTAAATATACTAGGATAATGTAGCTCTTGCAATGCACATTTGAGCAGACTTTATTTTTTTAGAGTCCTGAATATTCTGTGTGATGTCTGTTTTCAAGCAGCAGTAACATGGGTGGCCATTTCATTAGCAATGAGAGGAGTTACAGATTGATTTAAAGTGCTGCTTTTTGCATCTTCCTACCTGGAGTCCTTATTCATAAGTGCTTCAGTGATTATTACAAAAATAGAGATTTGAAGGGGCAACAGAATTAGACCTTCAATGCGTTCGTATCCTCTCTCCTGATGGGAAAGAAAGCCTGACATGTTATTGCTACAAAGGAGAATGACTTCATTCAAACGAGGGGTGGCACTTTGACCTCCATACAATGCAAAGATACAATATACTGTACATGTCCATTTATTAACGTTAGGTACTGCTTAAAACAATCAGTTGAGCAAAGGACAGTAATTTATCAATTGATGAGTAAGTTAAAGCTGCATTAGTTCATTTTTGGCCACTAGGGGGCAGAAAAAAAACATCAAAACCTTAAAGAGACTGGTTAATTATCGCTAACCTACTTTCATATTCAGCAGACACAGTGCAAATTATTTGGAGTTGTGTTTGTGTGACAAATGTTAAGTCCTGTCTGTCTGCTCTCTGTCTACTGTCTTGGTTTGTGGTTCATGGAGAACTTACCATTATTATAAAAGTTTTCTGGAAAATATTCTGTCAACTAACTGGGGCTACAAGCCACAAATATTAATGCAGGTTTAAGTCATTTATGACAGGGCAAACATGAGCTGTTTCAACAGGACTAATGTGAGGATTTGATGCTTCTTTCTTGTATATTTTATATTTTTGTAACATGCTCCTGCATTTTGGGAAATATGTTTGTTTGCTGTGTTACCCAGAACAACATGAGAAGATGCGGGGACTGTACCTGGCTTTCAGGTTTGTTAGTTCAATTGGATTTGACGGATCAATACGAATATTTAACTATACTTTCTTTTTTTTATACTATCAAGTGGGGATGTTTATTTTCACTGTTGATTAATCTGTCAGTTATTTTCTCGATTAATAGTACAAAATTACAAATACTTTGTTGCTGTATTCAAGTACGTTTTTAGGGTATCTGTGTTTTATGTATTTATTTTTCTGTCAACTTTTTATTTTTACTTCTGACATTTGAACACAAATATCTAATTTCTATTCCTACATTTCCAAAACAGGCTCATTACTTTAGTTTTAATGCATTAGAGGGGAATTACTGATTATTTTATTTTGCGTCATTGTGCTCTGACTTCCCAACATCAAGACTGATTTCAACCTAAATTGATGGAACAATAACACATAGAAAAAGACAAATTCTTAGTATATCATCAGTGCATATGGAGCACGACAGACGTAACAAGACAAAAATGACGTAAGATGAAAAACAACATATAGAAATAAGTCGATGAAAAAGATGTAACAAGAAGTAACCTTCGTAAAAGACGTAATAACATGAGAAAAATGTACAAAAAAGATGCTGTCAAAAAAAAACATGTAAAAGACGTAACAAGACAAAAAATTATGTGACAAGACAAAAAAAACCAAAAAAACAATCAACAAGAAGAAAAACAACGTAAACAATGTAACAAGATTTTTAAAAAAGCTGTAATAATATGAAAAAAAGTGACAAGAAGAAAAAGATGTAATATGTTGAAAAACAACATAAATGAAGTAACAATATAAAAAGAACTGTAATATGATGCAAAAAGACGAGACAAGACCAAAAAATATGTAATAAGATGAAAAAGACAGAGGACAAAAAAAAAACATAAAAGTAACAAGATTTTTAAAAAGCTGTAATATGATGAATAAAGATGTAACAAGACAAAAAAGATGTAACAAGATGAAAAACTTTTTTCCTGTCCAGTCCCACTCCCACGAGGAACAGTGAAATTTACTCCCATATCCAAAAAATGTCAGCCTCCAGTCTGCAGCTGCCTGGACCCGTCCCACACATCTTCACTGAGTCCAACATGCAACACATCCAAAGCTCTATGTGTATCCTTATATCATGTATTTAACATACAAAAATAAAAGACTGGCTATGTGACTAACAGTCTCTCAAAGAGACAATAAAAATTTGAACTGAACCGCTAGAAAAATCTTCTCATTTGAATCTGGGGAAAACAGCAAACAAGGTTTTCTAAAATGCTGGAATGTTCTGTTTTATGCCCAACAAAGTGGTTTGTGTCAAGTTGAAAAAGTCTCTCCAGGTTGTAAAAGTTTCAGGCTTTCAAATAGACAACTAGTATAATAGGAATATTACTGACTTTTTAATTATACAAAACAATTAGACAAAACAAACAGTATTACATCCAGTATGAAGGATAGTAACTCATCTATAAATAGAACTACAAAGCAACCAGATTCCAGTAAAATGATTCTTTCATGTTTAATGTTACACTGAGCTACATGAGAGGGAAAAAAAATACAGTGCAACAACAAAACTTGTAGCCTCACCAATGATCAAAGAGGTTCATGTCCTGATTGGCTGAGAGATGGAACTACAGAGACTGCTTTTCCCCCAGTGTGAAGGCAGCCCAGCGTGTCTCCGTGTCTCTTTGATACTGAAGACACAGGCCATGAATAACTACTTTCTCTGAGAAAAATCCCAACTGTTACATCATTGTAACCTGATCTGACACAGCAGAAAACATCAGATGGGAGACACAAATCGAGCTAATTATATCTGACTACTCAATGCATACAATAAAAATCTCAGTTTTGGCCTGTGAGTCAGACTGACCTTTGTATTTTTTAGCTTTCACATGAAAAAAGGAATTGCATTCTTTTGACCAAGGGTTGCGCCTTGTCCATTCCTCATGTACAGTTATGGATCATACCTGCTACCACACACCCAATACTTATTTTAAACACAATAAAAAAGAGAAAAAGATAAATAAAGAAAGAGAGGGAGGTGGTGATTGTCTGGTGCGGCTAAGAAACCCTCCAGGGTTTACTCAGAATACAGAGTGTAGAGTGTTTTCATTGGTTGACTGTATATATACTGTACACACACGCATACACTCTTGTACACACACCCTGAACCCTCGTAGAGATGTCAGGAGAACTAAAAGACACATGAAGACATAAAGACAGACGTAAACTTCAGCAGTTTTCATAATTTGCTACTTTGACCTGAGCCCATATTTATCAAAGTTTGAAGAGTTGCACTCTAAGTGGTGCTCGACTGGTGAAGTGTCGCGTTCCAAAAAAAAGTTGGAAGCGCAATAAAGTCTTTCAAACACCACAACCCTGCGAGTTAATCATGGTAATTTTCTCACACTTGACACAGGTCTTCTAAAACTGCAGCACCGCAACACATAAGTTTTGTATAAAAGAAGGAGCTGTGTGATGTCTCCTGTCAACAACTCCACTGCATGTTTGCACACACAGAGCCACAATGAGCATCTGCTCATTAATAAATAGAGCTGAAATACAAGAAAATGGTTTCAAATGAAAACAAATGAAAACCAAATGGGATCTAGGCAGGAAATTCAGTAACACATGTTATGACACCTATGTCTATAATGCATTATAAACATATTTTTAATGCACTATATGGTGCCTATAGGTATAATAATCATACCTCATTATGAAGCCCAGTTCTATAATGCATAACACATTATACTTATACATATAATGCATTATACTGTGCTCATAGCAATGTATTATTATAGTTATAAGCACTCTGAAATATTCATCATGCTTTATAACAATAGTCATGACACATCATGATTCCCCTGCCTACAATGCATTAAAAACATACTTACAATGAATCATACTGTGCTTATAACAATGTATAATTAGTGTTAGAAGCACTCATAAATATTCATAGTGCTTTATAACAATAATCATGACACATTATGACACCATGTCTATAAAGGCATTATAAACATACCTATACAGCATTGTACTTTGCTTATAGCAATGTATAATTATAGTTATAAGCACTCATGAATATTCATGGTGCTAAATAACAATAATGATAACACATTATAAACATACTTATAATGTGCTGTATTGTGCTAACAACAATGCATAATAATAGCTATAAGTGCTCATAAAGATTCATAATGCTTTATAACAATAATCATACCACATTATGATGCAATGTCAATAACACATTATAGACCTTTTTATACTTATAATGCATTACGCTTCATTTATAGCCATGCATAATTACACACACATTATGATGCCCAACTTGCATTATAATCCATTATAGTTATAAGCACTCATAAATATTTATAATGCTTTTTAACAATAATTATATACAAAACCTATAAATGCAACAGTCATAACACATTATAAAGCATTTGACCTCATAACTGCTGGTCACTCACTGACACTGTACTTATTATAATATATTATAATATAAATTTATATATTGTTTATGAAACATTATAGCCTTATCACTGTTGCATTATAATGTAATTATGAGTTACTCTAAGTGGTAATTGGGTGTTTTTATTAAAATAATGAAATTCCTGAGGTGTCGGCAGATATAATACAATGAAAGCTGGAACTACTGTAGTTAACTGATACCTGCTCACCTGCCGGGAACATGCTGACTGCAGCTCGTGACTGATACGAACCATACTTCTTCTGGGGAACAGCGTGTGCTCGAGCAGGTCAGGTTGATATAAAATTGAATGGTGAACCTCCTGTACTTCGAAGACTGTCTCTTTGTTCCTTAAAGCTCAGCACGGACACTTTTCTATTGCTCGACAGTGTGATTTCACATGTCAAAGATCATGTTCTCTGCATGAAAGACTGCTCATACTTAAGTTAATGCTCGTCACGACCAGTGATATGCTGAGGAGTGCTCACCTGTGGCTCTGCATCTCATCCAGCTATGGTCCTCAGATGGTACTCTTACTGAAGAGCCCTCTGGAGCTGTCAGAAACATTAGCAGCATTTTAAGTTTAAATATATTAAATTAATAGCTTTTATCCTTAAGCGTGTGAGTCAAGGATTTTTAGTTTTGTCCTTAATTTAAAGGTGCATTCCCGTGTCGTCAAATGCCAATGCTTTGGGTTGGTGGCACAGATTTTTTCTCCAGAGTTGTGTCTGTATGTGACGATTTAGCCAACGCAAAGTGTCGGTATTTAACACCCTGGGAATGAGACTCAACAATCAACTGTCTTTCCTCTTCCTGCACCTTTAAGCCCAAAATTTCACCTTAATCTGTTTGATAAATATGGGCCCAGCGGTCAGTGTCACATTCTGATATGCAGAGTGGTCCTCTGGATGTTGTGAAGGTCAGGTGACAACAGCAACAACAAAATCTGAAAGGTGGAAATTAACTTTAGCGACCTGACAAGAGAGGGCTTTTCACTCTCACTCAGCTGACTGACCGCTCAGTTTTCTTTACAGCCGTACATCTTATTGGAACAATGCTGTTCCACACACAATCGAACAAAAATCACATGAAAATATTTGACCCAGGCAGAGTTTAGATGATGCAGTCCAGTACACTTGTCCTCCTCATGTCCCACAGTGTGCAACAAGTCCATTCTGGGGTCTGCCTGGTGACAAGCTTCATTTGGGAGGCGAGAGTCAAACAAGGATTCAGAATAAGTGCATAGGTGGAGAAAGCAGAAGCAACCCGCTTAGTTACTGACACTTCTTTCTTTTCTTTTTTTTTTTCCTCGGATACAAGAAGCTGCAAATGACGACGGGGGCCTGATAAAGACGACATACAACAACATACCGCAGACCAGACACACACAGAGGATGGGTTTTTAGCGCTGCGCTCCGGTTAATTGGATTGGACGGTGAAGAACGTGGATGTCCAATGGGTCTGCCACACGGCCGACTCCACGTCATGTGACCTCAGCGAAGGCGATGTGATTCTGCAGGAAGGAAGGAAAACAGAAAGGGAAAATCAGAACCAAGGAATTCAGGTTGGTCTATCAGGACATTTATTTGGACTGATCCCTCAAAAGTCATTGGAAACTGTTTGTGGTTATTTTTTCCTATTTTTATAGTATCGCTTTTTTTTTAGTTTTTATTAAAATTCCAGCCATAATCATCTACAATTACAGAAATAGGTTTTAAGGTTGCCCACAAACATGGCCAATGTGACTCCCTGACTCATGCTAACTTTGCACTTGCCACATCTAATGCAGAGATTCAGGGTTGTTCTGATGCTGATACCAGGTCAGTGGAGAAGAGAAACGCCAGCTTTACCTCAGCATCAGATCGTGTTGTAAAGTCTGCATTATTGTAGCCAGTTCATGATAAGCAGACAGTGGGTCTCAGGAATCTTTGTCGGAAGGAGTAATCCGGTGGATTGTGTATTTCATAGTTGAAGTTACCAAACTTGGTGGAGCTGAAGCTGACACCGCATCCGATTAAGTTACTGACTGTCTGATCAACGGTAAACACACAAGTCGGTCCCTAAACTCTTCAAGATTGAGAACAACCTCCCAGTTTTCGTTGGGTGGAAAAATACAAAGTTTAAAGTACTCCTTCATATTTGGACAGTGACATTGTGTGTTTAGCACTGAGGAGAATGGAAGTTGGCCGTCATGTCTGGTAAGATGCGTCTTTGAAAAAATGTCAGGGGCGTAGGTTTGTCAGTGGCTGTTCCTACTGCCATTCAAGAAACTATTTTAAATTTACAAATCCCGAGATAATTGGAAGGCAGCAAGATCAACAGTACCATGAGAACCTAGTGCATTTATTGTACAGTATATAATCTAGGGCTGAGGTATACCAGTACTGAGGTATGGATTGAAAGAACCCAGTACCAGTAGTATCTAAACTTGTTCAGTCAAACTATACCTGCATTTTGACAGGTAGAGACAGGTTTCAGTCTAAAAATCTTGTTCCTACTTTGACTGGTCCCCATCCCTACTGTTACTTCACTGTGAATACAGACACTGTTGTTTCATTTGGTCTGGTTTTGTAGGGATCTGTGGTAAAATCTAGAGCTGACATTTTGAGTTGTGGTTTTGAGGATAACAAAACGGACTCTGAGTGGATTGAAGCTTGGGTATCAGAATTGGTATCAGGCAGGAAAAAAAATTAGCATTGTTACTTTGGGATAATTGATTAAAAAAACTCATGTTTATGTTAAAAGTGGTAGGAGGCTTGTGCAGTTGGCCCCCAATACACATTGCTGCACAGGTCCTTGTTTTAAATCTCTAAAATGGAAGTGGTGAGTGAAAACAATCCATAGAGTCACAATGGCCACATTGATGGGGATATAACTGAATTTTCCTCCAAGCTAAGAACCTCCATAACTCCAAAGCACACCATCACAGCACTCCAATCATTCCGATGAAGTCCGAAACATACATAAAAGCACTTCAAACAGAAAGAAAGCAACCATTTAAAACAATGGCAGTAAGAGGCAGAAGCAGGAAATGGTTGTTCATAGACACAAGAAGCTTTGATTTTCTAATCCAACCTCAGAGTGTTTTTGGCTGTGGAGCAAGAGAAGAGGAGGAGGAGGGGGATAAAGATGCAAGCCCGGAGAGCGCTTTTCTCTCTCCTTCCTCAAGTAGCTGTGCAGCTAAGAGAGCGAGGAGATGATGTCCTACTGAGACTGTCCTTGCCAGAGAATCAACAGCCAGTGTGGGTTTCACCATGATTTTGATTTTTCTCCAACCAGACCATAGAGGCAGATCAGTCATGTGGGTCATTTTGGAGGCAGGCACTTCAGTGATTTAGGTATTTGTTTGTCCTTTCATTTATTTGAGTTTGTTATACATAGGGGATGCAACGGATCACAAAACTCATGGTTCAGATTGTATCACAGTTTTCAGGCAAAAAAAGAGGGATTAAGGTTAAATTACTTTAAAAATGCAAGAGCATTGATGCAGCAGCATCTCTCTGTCTGTAGTCACTGCCATAGATATTCAGCTGTAGTCTCAGTCAATGTCTACACTAAGCACTGACTGGTTAGAAGTCATTGGTAATAGCCAACAACAACAAGACTGCAGCTGCTCCGGTGAGCTGAGCAGAGCTGTGTGTAGAAGTTAAGACAGCAGATATCCCTATACAGTAGTTACAATAAATACCACAAGCTTATGAACTGTTTCTATGATGACAAGTCATACTGGTGAAAATGCCCAAATCATGGTCAGGATTTCAGTCAACAGAGGCGGTGTGATGGCTTTTAAATCAGTTTCATCTTCCTTTTTAAAAAAAAATATTACTCCAGTGTCACACAGTGCTTCAGACTAAAACACAGTAGTGTCTGGCTCGTCTGCAACCGCAACTCTACATCAAGATTTCAGGTATTATTATTTTAAAAACGTGGTACCGGATGTTCCATCAAACTGTCCTTACCATAACAAGATGGAGCCAGTCATCCATGACGGGAGACACGCACATACCATAGATAGACCCACAACCAATTTAAGCAATGAATTGTGATCTACAAACACTCACAAATGTATGACATAGTGGTTCTTGGTCCATTTACAAGCAGGACACAAAATGCTGACTGCATGGTCGCAATCTTTCTCATATCACAGCTAACCAGAACACTAAAATTTCTGAAAACATTTGAGGCCAGGAATAGGCAGTGTAGCAGCAGACTCTCAATTCACATTTGACTAGTTTGATCAGAGTTTAGGGAGCCTGAGGTGTTGCGCTTGATGGACCTGCTGACTGGATGCAACTGGATAGACTTACAACCAATCAGAGCAGCGAAATGTGTTACATGTGACTTTTCAAATCTGGACCAGTGATGATCCTCTGTCCACCCTATAGTAAATAAACAGTTGTGATTGGCCCAACTGGATCCAAGGCTGGTGGAAATTCTATCTAGACATATCTGCCAGAACAAATGAAACATGAGCTCAGCAGATATTTCTGGTTCCCACACTGACATTCACTGATATCAAAAGTTAATTTTATTGCTAACCAGATTGAACTGTGCTGTTTCACAAATTTCTCCTTGCAGAAACAGCACATTGTTGCATGGCTCATACTACTGAAAAAAGAAGATGTTGTGAAACTGGCAGTATGATATGTATCACGATACAGGAGTTCCGATTTAATATACTGTGATATATTCTGACACTGTAAGCATAGTGATATATAGAATTTTTTAAAGTTAAAAGTTCACTTTTTATACAGTCAGAACACCAAAGATAGATAAAAACACTGCCGTCTAGTGGTCAGGGGTTTAAACACAACACAAAATGAACGTCCACACCACCGCCACAATCCAGAGATTTGTGGCAGTGGTTCACTTTGGATTACAGGTCAATATTTCTCTCACTTTCTTAGCCTGTAATTTTCTCAGTTGAGGCTGCCTGAAATGATCCACTGCCACTTCAACCTGTGTGCCAACATCCACTGGATGTGTGAGCAGAGCAGCTTGCTCACTGGCTCATATGAGCCGGTTTTTCATGCTCTGTTTTATTTACGCAGCAGGTGTATTGCGGAGGTGGAAAAGTGTCTGAGTGTAGTGCACTCTTGCTTTAATGGCATATGCCAGTTCACAGTGGTATGCCTTTTATCAATATTGTGTCACTCATGTTAGACCTGCACATACCACCTCCCACTGGCATACACCAAGAGTATGTCACTCTTGTTCTAGTGTCATATACAACTTTGACTGGAGGTTTGCTGATAGGCATATGGCACATCATAACTGTATGTCACAGGTGTTTCATAATATACTGGTGTGAACTGGTGTGTGCCAGTGGATTACCATGGTGCTTTCATGTGTTATTTAAAAGCAACAGCAACAGGTTCACCATCATCAGTGTTGTTGGTAACACTTCATATTAAGGTGTCTGTAATAAGTGTTAGTTAATAGGTAATAAGACCTTATAAGATGCTTCTAAATATTAACATGTGTTATAAAGACTACGTTAATGTCAACAACAGCATAATACATAGTTTATTGTTGAATTATGAGCCAGTTAGAGGCAAATTTGTTAACAGTTAATAGACTGCTTAAGAATATTAATAAAAGCCTTATGGGTTTCTTATAACTGTTTAAAATAGCATTATAAACACACTTATTGTGTTTAACTAACTTACCTATTATGTCATTTCTGAATACTTTATTATGAATTCATTAGCAGTTAACAATGCACTTATTAAGAGTTAACTATGCATTTTGGGGGCACTGGAGCTTCAGTGTGGACAATGCTTATTCAGGTTAATTCATCCTTTATTATGCACTCATTAACAGGTAAATATATATTTTGGTTGTACCCAATCTAAAGTGTGAACAGTGCTTATTAAGGCTGTATTATGCACTTATTAACAATTAACCATTGTAGTTAACAGGGCTGGATTCAGTCTATAAACTGTTAACAAGTTTCTTATACTGTAAGTGCTTAGAAATGTTTAATAATGAATCTAATCTAATAATCTAACACAAAACATTAGTCATGCTATAATTAAAGGATAACTTCGGTATTTTTCAACCTGGGCCCTATTTCCTCATGTGTATGTGTGTGTATGATTGATGGCTGCAACTCGTTTTAAAATTGCTGCGGTATTGAGATACGCGAATGCAGCCGGCAGCTGCAAAACGAGTTATAACGGTAGTTATCGGGGCAAAATGGTAAAAGTAAAAGTTTGTACATTAAACATGCTTTTTTTCGCCACAGACCGGCTCACATCACCAGTGTAATCTCTGTCAACAACATGCAAAGCATCTCTCTTACCGTTCACTCTACCGACATCTCACAGGATCTTAATTGCTTGTTGAAGACAGTCTTAGTTGCAGCTAGTAGGACAGCTGTTTTCTTGAGGTGTGTTTCAGGATTGGATGTCTTCTCTTCTTGGGCTGGCAGTAGTCATCTAGAGAAAATTGTGCACTGCAGACCCGATGGTCTGCAAGGTGCAGTGTCTGGACAGGAGTGTTAGCATCCAGTTGTAGCACAATTAGCCACAACTTCAGCATGTTGCTGTGTGACAAAGTCAGCCTGTAAAAGCTGTACAGGGCGTTGCACATCATCCTGTTCTTGCACTTCGATGACGCAAAAACACGAACCATTGTTTTCAATAGTTGCAGTAAAACTTTCAACTGAACTCCGGGACAGCTAACTCCACTCTGACCGGCTCTCAGCATGACTCCTGTTTTCTTCCGGCAACAAACAAAGATCCCGCGAGATGTCGTCACACACAGCAAGCAGTAAGTGAAGCATACTGTTGACAGAGATTACACTGGTGATGTGAGCCGGTCTGTGGCGAAAAAAAGCACGTTTAATGTACAAACTTTTACTTTTACCATTTTGCCCTGATAACTACCGTTATAACTCGTTTCGCAGCTGCCGGCTGCATTCGCGTATCTCAATACCGCAGCAATTTTAAAACGAGATGCAGGTATCAATCATACACACACATACACATGGGGAAATAGGGCCCAGGTTGAAAAATACCGAAGTTATCCTTTAACCCTTATATTAAAGGCATAGTTAGCAATATAATCTGACGCACTTTTTGTCAAAATCACCGTATTTATCCTCACTATCTGCAAGCTGTCACTTCTGAGAGCATGCTGAAAAAACAATCTGGTTTCAATACACAGCCTGGCCTCTGAATTTCAGCAGGTAAATCTGTGGCTCGGACCGAGCGACCAGAACATGGGTCCACCCCCTCACGCCCGGGGGGCCGGTTCATACTCGTGCACAGGTCAGACACAGGGGGGAGGGGGAGTAGTAGGTCATGTAGCGTGCACAGTTAGAGTAAGAGAGAGTGACGGTATATCAGGTGCAATTATTTTGCATTCGCCATGGCTGAAAAACAGCCCAAGAGAAAACGGTCGGAGGAGCATAAATTAAAAAAAATGGAATAAAACGGATTAAAACGGGGCGCGGAGGTCACCGTCTTTCTGCTGGACAGGTGAGCAACATTATCTTTGCGGTGCTTCACATAACAGCAACAGCCGTCGGGCATTCATCATATTGTCTAATCTGCCAAAATGTACTGTTGTTGTGATGTTATCTATTTATAATAGCAGTCGAGTTGTGGGTACAGTTGTCTGACAGGTCAGCTAACCTTAGCTTTGTGGCTTAGCAGTGTGCTAACTCACAACTTGGCTATTTCAGCTGAAGGGAGGGGTGGGTCTGTATTTGTTTACACTTCAAATATCAACAACCTCTCTACTCGTTTTCTCCCACATTGCCAACTACACCTTTAATGTTAATAAGCATCTTGCCTTTTTGTGCCTTTTTACCTATTAACTACTGCACAAGCACCTTGATATAAAGTGTTACCGTGCTGTCTTCAGTGTCAGCAGTTGCAGTAATACTACCACCACTACCACCATCATTATGATCATCTCTGAAGTGCTGAGTCATAATCACCCACTTAATTAACAATGCCCTCCAGGCTTCATATTCTAAACTGGTTTAAAAAGTTTGGTGTAACTTGGGAGGCGATGAGCTGTCCTCGCCTTCTCAGTCACAGTGAGGTGTGGCAACACAACCACCCTGGAGAGGGTGAGGTTAGCACAGCATCCAAAATCATTGGCTGAGATCTTCCTTGTGTCGTACCGTATTTGCATCAGATATGAGGCTCAGAAGGTAATCACGACACATCTCATGCTGTCAGCTCACTCTTCAAAACCCCTCCACTCAGCGAGGAGATCCCAGAGTTTTAAGTGTAGGACATCTCGCCTCAGGATAAGCTCATATCCTGAGGCTGCTCGATACTTGAACTCTGACGCACAAATACTTGTAGAAGTAGAGCAAGCATCAGCCAACAGGCACTTTTAAAGTAGACAGGCAGCAGCACAAAGCACTTCAGGACTTTATCATATGATTTATGTTTGAATGTATACATGTGATTACTGTTTTTGTTGCTCTGATTCCATATATTTTATCTATTTATGTGTTTGTTTGTTGTCTATTTTTAATAGCTGCACAGAGCTGGTAAATCCCTATCAACTGTGCTGATATGAAAATAAAGTATTAAATTGAATCAATATTACAATTATTACTATGGATTTTTGTATCAATATTCTGTATGTGCTGTTATGCAAGTGTATATGGTATGGGTTGCCATTTGTCTGTCAGGTTAAGTTGCATCACTGTCTATAGCTGTGAAATCTATTTAATGTCATTTTGCACAATTAAATGAATGAATAAATAAATGCAACAGCTTTATATTTCAATGTATGTTACATTAGTCAAAGTGGCGTACCATTAGTACCACCATTATGACAGTCAATAGTGGTATATGAGTGACATACCATTTTTGCCATAAGCCAGTAGAGCAGTAGCAGCAATAATCAACAGTTCCTCAGCTCCTCATGTGAATAGCCAGGCAGACAAACGCTCCACGATCAAACACCAGGTGATCTATGTGTGGTAACCAGGGGAACGGATTCTGTGCAATACCTGATATATCCAGTCTGGCCCCAATGCTTATCCATGCCAAAGCCCTCCTGTTTATGTCCCTATAAATATATAAAAACCTGTTATAAACTACAAGGATCAGCCAGGATACTCCAAAAACCAGATCAGAACAAGGGATACAAATGTGCCCGTAAGCAAACTCGGTGACATATCAATCAGAACACATCCTCAGTCCTAACTTGTGTTAGTGACCCCACACTTCAAACTATTATGCTGTAGGCACCCCTCTGGCATGTACAGGGCTCTGCATTCAAGTTAGCAGTGCAACGTCTGGGTAGACTTAGCTTACATATGTCAGTTAACACTTGTAACTCTATGTATGTAACGTCTTAAAAGACAGTTGGTTTTATGCAGGACAGGACCCTGGTGTCCTGGGTGAAAGTTCTGTGTTTGTGATCAACCCCACCTCCTCCATATGCAGACTTTCCCGCTCTTTATAATTTGTCACCTGACTTCAACAGCAGGTCAAAACATAACGCTGGAGGGGCGCCTCTGGAAATGATGCTGCAGCCTGACGCACAGGGGCACTGATAGAAGTGAGAACAGGTTACATGTGGCGTACCATCGGTTCCTGTTTCATCTCAGCAATGCTGTATCAGACCAACACACTTCCGTGCTTGAAGAACTTCTGAATCTGTACATTTCAACTATGCTGCAGATCTGATGCAACCAGCAACCACGTGGCAACCACATCTTGTGTACATGAAGGGTTAAATACTAATTGTGAATACACTCTCCCTGATTTTGTTTCATGCAGAAGAGCTGATGGTTGTGTTTTCCCATCCCTCAGACTGTAGAGGTTGCCAGTTCAAGCCAATGATTTGTCTCCTTTTTCATCCTTTAGAGTTTTCGTTTGACTAAGGGGAGATATAAGCATTTATATTGGAGGAAATTTCTCCCACATGTGGCAGTTTTCTCCCGTTGAGTTTGTAATGAAACAAATGATGATTCACCTGCCAAAATGAAAAACTGTGATTGCCTCCTGGGTGTTTAATTAAACGAGTAATCTGTTCAATTTTCCAAAAAGCAGATTTGGTGCAACAGTCTGATCAAATAGTTGCTTCATTAATTTATCGTTCAGGGGAATCATGCTCGTAGACAGTGATAAATGTCTGCGTATGGTGTCTTGCAGCCAGTTTCAGCATGTGGTGGAGACAATGATATTCCCCCACCTAAGAAGAAATCACAAAATAAAAGCGTGGGATTCAGTTTTTGCTTCTCAAAGGTTCCTTCCTGCCCTGGCATTTTGTTCGCTGTGGCTTGTTTAGCTTCCAGGCATCTTTAGGCTGGGCTATTTTTAGAGCAGGCAATTTTCCGCCAAGCCTGTCGTAGCCGAGGTGAGAGTGTGAGATTCTGTGCTCTTTGTGAGACAACCGAGCGAAGGCTCGCTCAGCAGGAAGCTGTGAATTGAATCATCAGATAGGAGCTGTGAGTTTCCAATGTTTCAGGGCTAAAAGTGTATCTTGTTAGAGGAAGCTCAAAGAAAACACAGCAGGCTGGAGTAAATACACACATGCTGCTGTTACATTGAATTCTAAACATGTAAAAAAACAGATTTTACTCAGATGCAAAGAGAAAGAAGAAAAAACACCTCAGCCACACATGCCAAATACTCTGGACAGCTCAATCACCTCATTCTCCCTTTGGCCTCATTGGATACAAACTGGTTCAGTCACTGTGGACCAAGATGGCTACCAGCCCAACAGATGGGTGGTTAGTGGGCCAAAAGAGCAGCATTTGACCAATCATATACACAGATTTGCTCAAGGGAAATCCCACCTTCCAATACCTTAACTTTTATTTTATCTATCAATCATAAAAACACTGTTCTCACCAAAGTAAAAGATCTGGGAACATGGTGATATCGCCAAAAATAATTCTGACGGGTCGAGAAACAAGATGATTGTGAACAAACCAACAGTTTATTTAAGACTTAAAGTGAGAGCACCTGAAGTGTGGAATAAACCCCAAACCAAGGCTTATCCACAGAGACTCAAAACGTGTTAAGAAAGCATTTTTTTTCTGAACTGAGGTCCAGATCAAGGTTCATGTTTTTGTGACTTTGTATACATTTGATCTCATTAGTTTTGGTGGAGTGTGGATTAGTAAAGTGTCATTTGAACATATTATCTATCAGCATTAAGTGTAAATATTGAAGTTGAAAGCACGTGTGTGTGTTTTGCGCTTGGCTAAGGCGCACACACACGTCTACACAATCACAAACCAGCTTTCATTGATATTAAACAGCGTGTGCATGCGTGTGTGTGTGTGTAAAATTACTCTCACTATTAAGGAATCAGGAATTATTATTATTATAATTATAAAGCCCAATAAATAACAAACGTGCAAAGTGTGCATGGGACGGGATCACATCTGTCAGGTCATCTTTAACAGATCAGACACATGTCAGCTGGAGCAGAGCTGCATAATAATAATGACGATAATAATGATTTATAAAATATAACCTAATTTCAAGATGCCTCAGTGTAAAACATAACTAGTTACATATCTGCATTATGGTTCATGTACTGTATCACTTTTCCTATTGTATTACTTTTTGTTCATGTAAAATATACCACTGACTCTTTATAAAGTCATTAGACCTCATATCAATTGAACATCTTCAATCAGCACTCGTCCTGTCCTTCCTGTATCTGTGTTTAAAATGAACACAATACTGCATGTAACCATGACAACAGTGTCTCCCTTCAATTGTCACTGGCTAGTTTGTGAATGGACAAGAAAAGACGGGCGTTCAGTTTTAGCTTTGATGAGTCAGAGGAATTAATTGTGTCTTGGAGGAGAAGAAACAGCTCCTTTTTGGAAGTTTTCTTGCTAATTAGCCATTCATGATCAGGATTTTAATAGACGGAGCACAACAGCACATTGGTCAAATTCAAAATTAATTACCCTGGCAGTCGATGTAAACCCATTAATATGTGGTCTGGGAATTTTAAAGCATCATCATGGGGTTTGAGGGGCCTTTCAGTCATAATATTTTGTGTTCATGTTGTTCTCCACCTTCACTGTCATTTCCATACAGACCTATCAACAGTGGTGTTCTGACAGTTATTTGGAATTTAGGACAGTGTCCGTCCCATCCTAACTGAGGATTCCTAACTTGCAGCAGCTGACCAGATTTTGATTCATCCACTTGAGAAATGTTGGTAAACTGAGATCTGTAGTTTAAAATGCTGAACCAGAAATGCTTCTACATGCCTTCATCTCATCACATATCAATTTCAGTAATGCACTTTTCTCAAGACTTTCTTGTCTTGGTCGTCTTAAACATGTGACTGTGGTGGTCACTCCATCTTCAGTGTCTATTGTCTAACTTCTTGAAAAGCACTTTGTTATTCATGTCTGTGAAAAGCCCTATATAACTTGATTTCTTCTTTTTCTAAATTCCTATCCTAAAATAAGTCTGTCTTGTTTTCATAAATGCAGCTACTATGTTTCTGTAATACCAAAAATCCTAAATGTCATCCTACACTGAGACGAAAGAGGATTTCGACTGTAATGAGGCCCCTGGTCTCCTCCTCTCCCCATGTGTGACTGCAGCTCATTTTGTTTTGTTGCACTGTTTTTCTTTTTTGTGATTTGGAAGATTACCTGACAGAACTTCCTGTATTGGTCCCAAAGTCCAAGACACTGGACCTTTTCACATTTGAAAGTCCACACCAAAGTCCACATTTTTGTTCTACTGTATACATTTGATCCATTTAGTTGGCACTATACGTGACATACCTACATCCTGTCATCAACACCTACGTGAACTGCATCCCTCTATACTTGCAGCTGATTGGTTTGTAGACAGGCATGTGTCTGACCTTGATGTGTTGTCAGTTCAATTCAATTCCTGGTTTAATTTGTCCCGAACCAAGACCACCTCTTTTAGTCAGACCAAGACTGGGCTCTTTGGTCCGGGCAAT
This sequence comes from Lutjanus campechanus, assembly GCA_027495735.1. Classification (NCBI taxonomy): domain Eukaryota; kingdom Metazoa; phylum Chordata; class Actinopteri; order Lutjaniformes; family Lutjanidae; genus Lutjanus; species Lutjanus campechanus. The sequence continues at coordinate 119,297 of JAJHUR010140476.1, read as the reverse complement.
GGTCCAGGAGCAGGTTTCACTACTAGAAATTTGGATTGGATCAACTGAAAAATCAGAAAGTCCAGACCAAACAAAGAAAGTGTGAAAGGTCCCTAAATTCATCAACCAAGATTCAGCTGTTTGGTCCGGACTGTGGTCCACAGGAGGTTTCACACCTGTAATTTTGGTTTGGATTAAACTGAAAAGTCTGAACGTCTGGACCAAATGAGATAGGTGTGAAAAAGGCCCTAAGCTCTGTACTGAATTGTAGTGATATTTTAGGGACCCTAAACTGGGATGACTATCGTAAATTGGGTCTGACTGGAAAGTTGAGACTCTTGTGGTTTCAGTGAGCTCAGTTTCATTCATGAGTTACGATGTTAGTCTTCATAGTAACCATTTCATTGTAGTGAGACCATTTTTTGAATCTTGACGTAGCATTCGGAGGATGGATGGCTTTCCTAAACAATAAAAACAGAAGTGCTTACCATCCAGTCACTGAAAAATGCAGTTCTCATAGAAATGTCCAAATATCAAAAGTTTTGGATACCAAATCTCAGTAGGAATTTATCTGTGGTGTTCCTCAATGTCTCAGTGTCTTAGTGTGGTGCTTCTGCAGTGGTCAAAATGGGTTTAATTTTGCACCTAATCTGTGTGATAAATGGTTTCAACCCAGAAACTGCTGCAACAACTTATCAGACATGATAGAGCATCTTGGGAGTGGCCATCACATACTTCATACATTATAGTGTTTATTACAGATTTATGACTAGAAAAAGTAGACAGAGTGCTGAGCTACATCTCACATTAATCTTCAGGTTCCAACTTTCAGATGATGTATACCACTTCTATGTGAAAACCCCATGTCCATCCCTAAAAATGACAAAAATGGGTCTAATGGTAGGAAGGGGGAGGGTTGAAAGGAAAATGAATGAATGAAAACTGAGCAAAAGTCAATATGGGAGGTCACATTCGAAGCAGCAAGTGCTTCTGTAAAAGGCAAAAGGATGGATGTTTATGACAGTTTAGGTCATAATTTAACTGTTCGCCTCTGTTTTTTCTTCTAGATATCATCACTTTCCAAACCACTTATCTACTACATGTCAACTTTTCAGGAGCCAAGAAAAACAGCCATGTTTTCAGCTTTGTCACAACACATTTTTCAGATGATCAAGTTGCTTTGTAAATGGTATAAGTGATAAGAGAATTGACTCAACTTATGAAGGAGCACTCCCTCCTTCAGTTTTATCAGAAAATTCAAACCAAATTGAAGATAAGTACTTTTCATATGACAATGCCAATATGTTTGGCTAAGTTACAGGTTTGTTCACAATCTGACTTCCTGTGTTTCTTTTTCCTCCTTTTTCAGTGATGTCACCATGTTCCCAGATGTCACCAATTAACTTGGTGACTACAATATTATCAGAAATGATGGCAGTAATGGATAAAGAATAAAAGTAGAGGAAAAAAGGATCGTCTTTCTATAGGAAAAGTATTGATTTCAGTTGTCAAAGTGATGAATGCAACGTTCTTATTGCCAACAGAGTTGATGGACAAAAAATGGGCAAAAATAAGACCCATGTTGCAAAAGAGCAGAATTATTGTTACAGAGAAATATGTTTACATGTGAAACCACTGGCTGATATTGTGGACTTTTTCTGTCACTGAAAGCAAGTATGTAGGTTTAGTAATTACATGTCCATAGAGTTTTATGTATTAGTTAAAGTGGCATTCACAAATATTTCAGCCCTGATTCATGTGATGATACCTGTATTATTGGTGGTAATAGTAATGCACGGGGTCACAGAATTCTGGGGGCAGCAAAACCTCCCCAATCTTTACAGATTCAGCCTCATCAGCCTCCCAGTCTCAGCAGTCCTCAACCACCACCAGCACCAGTGTCTGCAGTCCAGAGACTTTATTATTACACATTATCAGCTGCTATAATACATCTTATCTTTTATTTCATTCACTGTCTCTGATTGAAATGCTTTTAATGTGAAGCTGCAGCAGTAGGAAATGTTCTGTGGGCATTTACAGCAATCTTAGAACCCATCGGCAATCATCTGACGCAGAGTTCTCATCAGCGGGTCATTTGCTCCGTCACCATTGTGTTATGTCGTTCAGTGGTAGTGACTTAACCCTATAATGTAAGTGAGCACTTGCTGATAATTGTCTTTTTAATTTATTTTCACAAAAACAATTCCTGGGCTATCACAACTGTATGTTATATTGACCAATCCAGTTTCTATCCACCAAACTGTTTTCATCATGGTTTGGGGTTCTTTTGTTAGTTATTTCCTGTTTTATTTTGTAGTCCTGGTCCTCCTTCATGTGTCTTGATTTGACTTCCTGTGTGTTGAGTATTTCAGCCCTTTCTGTATTTTCCTGGTTATTTTGGGTTTTTTTTAACCTTGTTCTAGATTTTGGATTCTACCAGCTTTGTTCTCCTGTGTTTTTGGACGACTTTTTCTTAAGCTTGTTACTCATTTAACTTTTGTCATTAAATCACCTTGAACTGTTTTTGTTTGTTTTGCTTCTTCACTTGTCAGATAAGCTTTTGCAGACTACAAAGCAAAATAAAAAGCTTCCCATTTATTTGAAAAAAAAATCCCAAAAAACAATTGAAATATGTCAAATTTTCCAAAAGCAATGAAAGATATTTGTTATTGTTTCTAAAATAAAAACAATTATGATCAGTGAGTTTTCATAAATGCCTTACATATTAATTTTTGCCTTTATCTGATAGAGACAGCAGAAGATATGACAGGTAAGGGGGCAGAGAGAGAGGGGAGGACACGCAGCAAATGGTCCGCTGGCGGGAGTCAAACCAGCCGCCGCTGCAGCCTCAGCACATGGGGCACACGCTTTACCAACTGAGCTACAGGGGCGCCCCCTGACATATTAAATATGATACAAAAGATAACGGTAACACTTCATTTTCCATTTTCAATAATTTCATGGTAAATAGGTGGTAATTACCAAGTAATATATTTGAAATTTCTTAGAAATTACCCACAAATTTAATGGGTAAGTATGTGATAATTAGCAAGAACCATTTCATTGTTGGTGGTAATTTCAAAGCAACATACTTGAAATTTCTCCGATTTCAGCCTGCAAATTGTTACATACTCAGCATAAAATCTAGGAAATTTTTGGGTTAATTCAGAGAAATTTGAAATATGTTGCTTTGTAATTATCTCCAACTACATGAAAAAGGTACTTGCTAATTGTCAGATACTTAACTATGAAATTTGTGAGTAATTTGTGATTAATATTTAAGAAATACATATATATTACTTGGTAATTACCACTTATTTACCATGAAATGATGGGACCTGGAAATTGAAGCGTTACCAAAATATCATATGTGTAAATTATAATTTCTTTTGTAGTTTGTCAAAAGGTCAAATAAATACCTCAGTTTCAAAAAAGGTAAAATTTTCATGCAATTATTTGATGTGTCAGGCTTTACAGACAATTATTTAAAGGAAAATCTCAAGATTGCCTCTATAACGTGCCAAATTCCACAGAAATGCACAGAAATGTCAAATTTTCAATAATAAGACCTCAGAGAAACACAAATACAATATTAAAACTATCAGCACTCATGCTGTTGATGTCAAAGTCAAGTTAAGTGGTTTAAAATTTAAATACTTGGAATGACGACGACGACGACGATGGTTTTAGTCAGCTTTGGGTGAGTTGGGAAACTTGTGAAAGCCTTACAGTGTACGCTTATTCTATGTGTGTATTATCTTCTGTCATGTGGCATTTAATCCTGCATGTTTGTGTCCTCACACTGAAACACAACATCAACACAAGTCCCTGTACAGACAGCATGTCTCAGAAGGATGCAGCCCAGGAAAAAGAACAGATTGATGTCTCTGATTCTATCCTGCACAGTTTGGTCCCCCCCCCCCAAACAAACAACCCTGCACTGTTCAATGATAAATAAATGAACCTTGAACTTGTACCTTGAGAGAAACAAGAGAGCTCTGGTGCTGCAGGGCTGCCGAGAGTCAGCACGTCAGCTAAATGAATTCAGACATTACAACAAAAACATGACATGTAAAGTAGAAGATGAACAGATTTCTTGACAGGGACGGAACAAATGTTTCTCATTAAGGAAGAAGAACATCAAAACATTACAATTCAAAATATGTTGAAGCCTCTTTTGCTCTCTAGATAACTGAGCCGTGTGTTTCCAAGGACAGAGGCTGGATCTGCAGGACAATATCAGCCAGTGGTATCAGTCTAATTGTAAAGTGAACTAAAAAAAGAG
>JAJHUR010140476.1:102942-114054 GCA_027495735.1 Lutjanus campechanus | reverse complement strand
TAAGCTTTTGCAGACTACAAAGCAAAATAAAAAGCTTCCCATTTATTTGAAAAAAAAATCCCAAAAAACAATTGAAATATGTCAAATTTTCCAAAAGCAATGAAAGATATTTGTTATTGTTTCTAAAATAAAAACAATTATGATCAGTGAGTTTTCATAAATGCCTTACATATTAATTTTTGCCTTTATCTGATAGAGACAGCAGAAGATATGACAGGTAAGGGGGCAGAGAGGATGACACGCAGCAAATGGTCCGCAGGTGGGAGTCAAACCAGCCGCCGCTGCAGCCTCAGCACATGGGGCACACGCTTTACCAACTGAGCTACAGGGGCGCCCCCTGACATATTAAATATGATACAAAAGATAACGGTAACACTTCATTTTCCATTTTCCATAATTTCATGGTAAATAGGTGGTAATTACCAAGTAATATATTTGAAATTTCTTAGAAATTACCCACAAATTTAATGGGTAAGTATGTGATAATTAGCAAGAACCATTTCATTGTTGGTGGTAATTTCAAAGCAACATACTTGAAATTTCTCCGATTTCAGCCTGCAAATTGTTACATACTCAGCATAAAATCTGGGGGTAATTTTTGGGTTAATTCAGAGAAATTTGAAATATGTTGCTTTGTAATTATCTCCAACTACATGAAAAAGGTACTTGCTAGTTGTCAGATACTTAACCATGAAATTTGTGAGTAATTTGTGATTAATATCTAAGAAATACATATATATTACTTGGTAATTACCACTTATTTACCATGAAATTATGGGACCTGGAAATTGAAGCGTTACCAAAATATCATATGTGTAAATTATAATTTTTTTTGTAGTTTGTCAAAAGGTCAAATAAATACCTCAGTTTCAAAAAAGGTAAAATTTTCTTGCAATTATTTGATGTGTCAGGCTTTACAGACAATTATTTAAAGGAAAATCTCAAGATTGCCTCTATAACGTGCCAAATTCCACAGAAATGCACAGAAATGTCAATTTTTCAATAATAAGACCTCAGAGAAACACAAATGCAATATTAAAACTATCAGCACTCATGCTGTTGATGTCAAAGTCAAGTTAAGTGGTTTAAAATTTAAATACTTGGAATGACGACGACGACAGTGCTTTAAGTGGGCCGGTACACACCGGTACGGAGTACCGGCACTTCTCAATTTTAGCCTCTAGCGTACCGGGACTTTTTGCGGCGTACCGGGACTTCACTTGAGCCCATAGTACCCTCTCTTGTTCTATTTCTCTGTTGCGCTTTGTGATACTCAGACTCCTATCGCTATACTACATTACCCAGTATGGACTGGTACGCGCCACACGCCTGCCCCTCGCGAGGCGTTCGCTTGTAAGGAGGTCTCGCGAGTTGAGTGTGCCAAAAAAAGGACGTGAAGAAGAGATATTGCGGACGTTGAATGCAAGCATTAGAGCGAGTTGAAACCGGTTTGATTCCTGTCCAGTATTTGGTTGCATTTGTGTAAGTATATGGAGATCTTATTCATTAATAATATCATGTTGTTGGTCCTCCTAAATTTGTGAATTTGCTCAGTTAAGTTGCAGTACAATCAAATATTTAGGTCTAAAATATTAAACAGTCATTGACTACTGTTTTGTTATGATAGAAACAAACACAGGAGTATGTCATTTAGCCAAATGGATTTATTTGTCAACTGCATAGCTCACTTCTCCGATTTTTTCCATGTAGGCTACAGTCTGTCTCCATCTTCTATCTATTTATTTCTCTCATGTGTGTCCACAGGAAATGCTAGTTCACTTGTGCATCAGCCTGTATGCTACTTGAGGGTCGCCCCCCTGAAGACCTCCCCTGGGCTAATATCCAAGTGAACAAACAGAATTTATCTGGAAAGTTGAAAGCTCAATAAAAACAAATTTCTTTTTAAAAATCAGTATCATGTCCTAGTATTTAAATATGTAGTATATATTATATATATTTAATATATAGTAGGCTATTTATATATAATGATCTGCTGTTACCCACCGCCTAATTTACCTGGCAACAGTCGAATAAGGGGAGTACCGGCACTTATTTTTTTCCACTTAAAGCACTGGACAACGATGACGACGACGATGGTTTTAGTCAGCTTTGGGAGAGTTGTGAAAGTTGTGAAAGCCTTACAGTGTACGCTTCTTCTATGTGTGTATTATCTTCTGTCATGTGGCACTTAATCCTGCATGTTTGTGTCCTCACACTGAAACACAACACCAACACAAGTCCCTGTACAGACAGCATGTCTCAAAAGGATGCAGCCCAGGAAAAAGAACAGATTGATGTCTCTGATTCTATCCTGCACAGTTTGGTCCCCCCCCCCAAACAAACAACCCTGCACTGTTCAATGATAAATAAATGAACCTTGAACTTGTACCTTGAGAGAAACAAGAGAGCTCTGGTGCTGCAGGGCTGCCGAGAGTCAGCACGTCAGCTAAATGAATTCAGACATTACAACAAAAACATGACATGTAAAGTAGAAGATGAACAGATTTCTTGACAGGGACGGAACAAATGTTTCTCATTAAGGAAGAAGAACATCAAAACATTACAATTCAAAATATGTTGAAGCCTCTTTTGCTCTCTAGATAACTGAGCCGTGTGTTTCCAAGGACAGAGGCTGGATCTGCAGGACAATATCAGCCAGTGGTATCAGTCTAATTGTAAAGTGAACTAAAAAAAGAGATAGAGGTGAGATGTGTCCAGAGATTTGGCAGAGTTCAGGTTTTAAAGCACATCACGGTTTGTTGCCTTTTGTTACAGAGACGCTGGAACCAGTCGAGACCCTGCAGCCAGCGCAGGAAGGCATGGAGCCGCTCCTTAATGTAGCCAGACTCTTCATCCTCATCATCCGTCTCCTACAGCAGCAGTGTGTGTAGGTGTGTCATTAAAACTTAGACACTGCAGCCTGTAGCCTTTATTAGTACTAATGCGGGGTATTGTGTCAGAAAAGAACAACTGCTCCACAGATGGCAGTGCACTGTGCTCAGTGTTGTAGTGAAAGCAACTGCTAACTTAAAATAGAAAAAATGAAATTCCCTATCTAAATTTAACAAATTCAATTTCAAATCTCAACAGCTGCCTTGACACTGTGCTGCTATACTACAGTTGGACTAATATGGATATTTTCTCAACATTGAAAAAACGAAAAAGTTGAGAAAACTCAAAATTTCAAGGCAACTCAAATTCTTAAAGTGATATTCCACTTTGCCAGAATAACCCACTCAGTATGTACTCACCACTATGCCGATGTGATGATGGGTGAAGGTCTTCAGTTCACAAAACAATCCTGAAGTTTTAGGAGAAACAGGGTAGCAGCCTCATCCAGTACAATGGCAGTGAATGGAGACCACGGATAAACCGTTAATAAAAGAACACAAAACAAACACAAAATGTCTCCATCCTGCTTGTGGTGTAATCCAAGTGTCCGCGAGCCGCGACATTAAAAATTAACCGCAAAAGACGCCATTTACACCATGTTTTTAGCAGAAATATCAACTGTAGCAGTAGCCGGTAGGATGTAAACATGGCGTCGATCTCGCGAGACTTCCGCACGTGCGTCCATTAAGATATATACATATACATATACATATACATATGTATAAGTCTTGCTGAAGACCTTCACCCATCATCACATCGGCATAGTGGTGAGTACATACTGAGTGGCTTATTCTCACAAAGTGGAATATCGCTTTAAGTTTTGAAAAAGTTTTACCAACTACTGATCTTTTGTTGAGATAATTTACTTTTCTTCTTTAGATAAATTTAAAGCATTAAATTTTAGAAACTCAAAACATTATATTAAAAAAAATTGTAAATTCACTGAAGTGAAGATAAATGAAATTTTAATATTTTCAATCAAAACAATTTATTTTTTCAGGCACTAAAAAAAGACAAATGGGGTTCGCAGCTCACTGTGACCAACTTTTGACTTTTTTTTAGTTTCTAAAACTCAAAGATTCAAGTTTATCTAATGAAGAAAAGTAAATTATCTCAACTAAAGATTTTTTAAGTTTATTTCAAAACTTAAGAGTTTGTGTTGGGCTCAAAACTCAAAAATCTTTAATTCGTCTCAACTAATTCAACTAAAAAGTGGATATTATACTTTCTGTGTATGATGTAAATTTCATCATAAGAGAGTCTACATGTAGGCTCTGTGCAGACACCTGTGTACCAAAGACTTGTTGCATCTGTGTGGATTTGTGCGTGGTACAACAAGCTACAGAATACTGTGATTTAATACTATAAATGTGTGGAACGTATCCTCCCAGTAGTATAAACAGACCTATGTATCCATCTATGTATTCAGGCCGTTAGTCACTGGCGCTCATTTATGATAAGATGGGAACACAGTTACAACTTAGTTTTTCTGCCAGATTTGAAATCGAGAAGAGCAGCAAATTTGTGTATTTGTGTAGATGTAATTTGTTCATTCCAGCCCTGCAAGTAAGTATATTGATTTAAGGGCGTGTTCAGACTGAAAACAAGCAAATTTTTTGCCTTCCTTGCCTTTGGAACAGTCATGGTCTGGCACAGGGATACGACAGCCTGACCCATAATCTTATCAAAAAAGACTGTCCCAGGCATCTAATCGGACAAACAGCTTTTAATAAGCACAATACCTGAGGGTCCAGAACACACCTGGGTCCAGAAATTTGTGCCCACACTCAAAAACACCTGGAAATGTTCGACAAGGAACCAAACTGGCGTATTATTTGAAACTTTAACCCAAATGGGACTAGTGGTCTTCAAGGACCCATGCAGGTTTGGATCCACATTTAATCTGGGTCCAGGTCAGGCCCTGCTCTATTATTGCAGGTCTGAGTCTGTTTAACATTATGAGAAACATGTTTGAAGACTCAGCTGTGATCAGACAGCACTGATCATAATGAGTTGATTCTAAATGAGTCGCAGTTCCCATCCGTCACCGTGACAACTTGTTAATAAGGTGGATGGATCATATGCATCATGTCCAAGAAGGGACGACTACTACTGCTACATTAGGTAATACACAAAGTTTTGTTCTGACAATGTGTAAATGAACTTTAACTTGTTCATAGCAATCATCTGTGAAGTCTGGACCAATGTTCGGTCCGACATTTCTTGGCTCTGCATGGGTCCAGGTCCCAGCTTTCAAATTAAAGTTGAGTCTGGTTTAGCCTGACTTATACCTGGAAATTCACTACTTGGAACTAAACCGGACCCATCTATTCTTTGAATGTTGAGACCTGGACCCATGCAGCACAGAGAAATGCCAGTCCTGAGCCCAAATCCTGAACCGGACACCCAAATTCCCTGGGTTCTGATGATCTGGCAGCACACCTTGAAAGATTAAGTCAAGTAAATGTAAAATGACAGGTGTCTCTTACATCCATTCAGCAGCAGGAAACTGTATCCCATTACAGTTACAGATAAAAAAGACATGATCAGATTACAGATACATTTAGCAAAAATGGGGATTATTAGGATTACAAATTAAGAATCATATACTGGATGGATTTTTAAAAAATCAGTCAGTGAATGAATTGCACACAACAAAAGAAGGAACAGCTGAAAAAACAAATTAACTTAGCAACAAACATAAAACACTTAAAGCTGCAACCACAGTAAACTGAGTATCTTTGATTTGTGGACAAAACAAGACATTTGAGGACATCATCTTGAACTTTGATCACCACTTCTTGACATTTTATGGACCATAGCAGCTAATCAATTAATTAAGAAAATATTTTTTTTAACAGGTAATTATTAACTGTATCGGAACACATTTTTAATGTAACCCGCCCAACCCTGCTCAGCAGGATATGACACTAGAGTCTGTGAAGACCTTTGATTTAGCAAAGGTTATGGACAGACGTTCAGAGGTCTGACACTTTTTTCCAAATTCCAAATTTTGGAATTGGAATTTTGAAATAAACATGTATGTGTACATAACTGACATGTTGCATGAAAATTCAAAGAGCCATATTGGTCTAATGCTGATGTTTAGATGACTATAGTTCAACAAGGTAAGGTGATCAGACTTAATTCAGGACATACAAAGGTGTGTATTGTGAGTGCAGGTGTGTTGTGTTGTGTTGTGCTGACCTGTGAAGCGATGTACTTCTCCAGAGGACTCTCCATCCGGCCCATGTTCAGCATGGCTGTGTTGGGTCGCTGCTCGGCCGGTGACTCCTCGCTCAGCAGTAACTTCCCTTTGAAGTTATGGACCACACACACCACCTACAACACACACAGCACATTTACTACACACGTAAATGAAAGCAGACCCACAGCTGAGTGATAGACGCAGGGTTCTCCCAGCAGAGGACACAGATGTGTGTGTGTAAGTGAATTTCAGGGGCTGATAGAGATTCCTGAGTGGTTGGGTGGATTAGGAGAGTAACCCGGGTATGTAGGTCACATATGTGTGTGTTGACTTTGTCCTGAGGGTGCTACTGTAGCTATGATGGATGTGGGTGTTGCATGAGCTCCTCTAATAAGGAGCAAAACGTGGCTTTGAGGCGCAAAATGAAATAAGCAATTTCAAGTCGGCTGAGCAGAGAAGAGATCCACAGAAACTCTGAGGGCTGCAGCGCTGTTGAGTCCTCTGCACCGCTCCATCATATCACACACAGCAGTGCATGCTGGGAACTTTGGACAGAGGGGCATGAAGCTCACTAGCAAACTTGAAAAAGTCATTAACCACAAACAACCAATCAGATTTGTTTTTTATTCCATGAGCCAAGGGCCAAACAGACTGTCTCACACACACACACACACACAGACACACACACAGACACACAGACACAGACACACACACACACACAGACACACACACACAGACACACACACACACACAGACACACACACACACACACACACACCAAATGAGCTGGAATGAAGCTTGATGACGTTCCTTCTGGTGCACTGTTGACCACAACACTGTCAATTTTGAACAGTGTGTCCCAAACTTAGGGTTGCAACCCAAAATAGGTCCTGGACATGTTTTCTGATTGGGTTTCACTGGGAGTAAAATGCATAACAATGTTCCTAATTAAAACAGAAGAGAGGGCTACGCACAAGAGCAGAGCTTCCAAACTTTTTGCAGAGGGACACACTTTTTAAAAATGACAAATCCTCATGACCCAATTCACAACAGGTCTTACAAATAAATGTTATGAAATAAAAGTTCATTTGTGAACAAACAAAACAGCATACACATTTTAAATACTTTATAAAAGGTGTGCTGCAGATATAAATCTTAAATTTGCAGAATTTCTTCCACAGTCTTTTAATTATTTGTGACCCAGTTTCTGGGAATGACTAGAGGTTGACATTTTTTCAGGAATCCTGCAGGACACAGGGTTCCTGTGGGATTCCCTCACGATGGGAGAGAAAAAACTCAATGGGAGTGGGCAGGAACCATAAAAACAGTCTTTTATAAACTGAGTGCTCTCTGCAATCTCCCCTCACTTACTCAGCTGGAAACAAAATGGTCACTGTCTGATCCCATTTCATTACACCTAGTATCTGTTTCTGCACTTCATCCACAGCTGATTCCTCCTCACATCTGCTCTGTACACTCACATCCTCCCAACAGCAACATGACAACTTTATTTGCATGCTTGCTTAGTTTTGTCATCATATCATATTGTCTTTGTGTTCTTTTTGTTGTTATGTAAATACTTATTTTATGCACCTGTTGTAAAGAATAAAGAAAAGCTTTTGTTCAGACAGCGGAAAAGTAAGTCAGTCATGGTTTGTTGCTTTCTGATGTATTTTGATGATGATGTATTTTTGTAAGTTTGGGTACAGAGGAGACACACTATTTCTCTTCTGGATCTCAAGGTGAAAAAAGTTTGATATACAGACATTTTACTTTGCAGGGCATAAATACAAAATAAGTGATAATTTCGGATCACCACCACACTGTAAATATCCATCACTGTTTCAACTTTGAAAAGTTAGTGTCCAGGCTGCCTTAATATTTTAAGTTGAATGAATTTAAAAAGATAAGTTGAGGTAATTTTGTAATGATTTAAAACAAATAAACCGTTCTTGTCTAATAAACTTAAAATAATTAATTCAGTTGTACACATTACAAATTTGATTTCCTTTCACATTTTCTCAGTTTGAAGAGTAAAGGACTATTTAAAGGACTTATCTTTCAGTGTTTCCACCATGTTCTCATCAAACGATAAAAAATTAGGTCTCATGAGAGATTTACGTCAAAAACAATGCATGCTGGGACGTCTGCTGATCATGTTTCTTTAAAAACTTTATTGAATGAGTTGATTGAACTCCGTACAATATATTCATTCAACTCATCATTTCAGGTTAAAAAAAAAAGAGTCCTAGTTAGAAGAACTCAGGTTCTGAAGTGTTCTGAAAATGAATACTAGAACCTTTAACTTTAAGTAACTTGAATAAATAAAGTTAATTTTATATTAAGTTAATGATAAAAGATTAGTTGATTCCACTAAATTCTAATTCACACTGTCACACTATGTATTGTTATTATAGATTATAGCTACATTAAGTAATGGCTTTTGTCATTCAGACAGAGCTGACTTTTCCATTAACGCTCTTATGCCTCTATTTAAACATGACCTCACTTTTACAAAAAAGTACACAATGTTTGCTTCTTCTTGTGTACCAGGGTCCATATGTAGTGCAGAAAGACAGAGAAAGCAGTGAGTTTAAAAGTTATTAGTGAGGATTAAGAGTGTGTTTGTTCTTTCACAGGCTGCAACACTGATAGATTTTAAATCTTATTGTGCTGTTGAACAATGCAGGCCACGCTGCCAGCAGTAAATCCTCAAATGTATTTCTGCGTCAGTTTCATCATTCATCATTATCAGACATCAAACTCCTCTGCCTGTTTTATAAAAGTTGATATGTACATGCACTGAATGTAAGAATGAATTAGCTCACACACTGAATGTTTAAAGGGTTTTGCTGGATATTGCAGGGTGCATGTATACACTGCACCATTTGATGCAACAGCTGCTCCGGTTTCTGCTCTAACAGCTCTATTAAGTAAAACATGTTGGTAACAAATTCATAATGTTCCATTTCATAATTAAACCTCACCTGTTGTTGAACTCAAAAATTACAACAACAGAGAGCAGTCACTGCAGACACTTTGGATGGATGGCTAAATCAACACAGGACTTTCATCCTGGAGACCGGGGTTCATGTCCTATGTGAAATCAAAATGTTATTAAAACTTTGAAGTTACATGACGTCATGTGCTTCATGTGCTTTAGTGACCTCATGTCCTCAACCTGCCCAAGTGGTTTCTGTGCCTAAACTTAACCAAACTTTGAGCTTTTCACAGTTAATCACATGTTAAAAAGGCTTTCTGGCAGCATCTCATACAGACATTAAAGAGGATTGTGTGCTTCATAATGACACGCTGACATGTGACAGGTTGGGATGAGAATGGTTTGGGAATTCACACTCCACACTAATATACTTTTCCATGGAAGTTTTAGAGTGAAAATCAGCAAGGTTTACATGTTTCTGCTGTAACAGTCCTGTACTGTGCAACATCTTAACAAATATACTTTATACATAAAACTGTCACACTTACCAGACTAATGACTGTCAGTCTACAAATCAAATGAGAAGCTTAAGTAGAACATGGTTCCTTATTTGCATGTTTTTCCCTGTGATGAAGTTTTAAAATCTAACGTCTGAACCAGAATATTAAATTCAAACGTGATGAAATTTAGGTCAAGAAACAACAGTGGAGCAATTAACAGCAGCTGATGACATTTCAATAGATGATGGCAAGCCTACATGAATAATTAACAACTATTTAGCTACAAATTCACCATTTTGAGTTTCCTCTACCTTTACAGGTTCAGTATGCTAAGAAAGATAGTTTGCACTCCATGTTGTGATCACACCAAAAGGTGAAACATGTTCTAAAGTTGAGGCGGGATCGACAAGGTTCTCTAACTGTGTGTGACACTGTGATGTTTCACCATCTCCTCCAGTCACAGAGTGTTGTCACTTTTCACTCCATTTTACTCTCCATTCCTCAACTCCACAGAGGAATTATTTTCCTCCTGGAGGTGGGAAGTCTATGACCAGCAGCCACATGGCCTTCTTCCATAGACAGAGCTGTCCTGGCTCGACTCGACTTTGAGAAATGTCTTTCTCTCTGCTCTCCTGCACGCACGAGCTGAATATCGCAACACTTGTTTGTTTGAGGGACGTCACTGCAGCCCGCTTGGAGGCGGGTCAGGCTTGCTTTGGCCCCACTCCAGAGTAGGTCCATCTCAGGCGGCTTGGTGCGATAAAAGTGGTAATAAAAATGCAAATCAGCACGGCATGGTTTGACTGGGCACGGCCAAAAGCGCTGCTGGAAAAGCCCCACTGATGTCCCTCTTGGACGCAACAAATGCTGGATATCTGGACGTATCTGCAGAAGATTGCCAGGGATGAATCAGACATCAAAAAGATTCTCTTCCAGGTGGATTCAGAGTTTACGCTAGACTTTTTTTTTTTTTTTTAGGGCCAATATGGCTCTTAATATTTTAGAATTACGGCCAGAATATATGTTTTAAATAAGCATAAATTAGCAGAGGTGTAGTGCTATTTGTTTAAGTATCTGAGTGCACTTACGAGCATGCATTCATTCAGACACATGCTTAAAGTGTGTCTTGTTTCAGGTTATGTCACCATCGTGCCTGCAGTGGCAAGTTAACATACATGTGTATAACTGAGCACACGATCAAATGTTAGACTGCCTTCATGAGTAGTTTCATCAAGTTGAAAATATCACGCAGCAGTCAGTCCACATGTGCACTCTTTCTCTCTCTCTGCTGCGACTACAGATCTGCATCACGTCAACATAACAACTTTGACTCTCTTGTTTCTGTCTTCTTTGTATATTGATTTATCTGGTATATGTTAGTGTATGTCTGCTGTATATATGAAAATATTTTTTTTTCCCCAGTCACCACAACTTTTGACCAGTCACTGTTGCTTCCGGGAAGTTTCACCAATCATAACAGTTCCATGCATAAATGTCATACATGTACATCTCAATGAACTGATTCAATGTTTTATTATTTATCATTTATTTATTTATTTTTTTTTATTTTG
>JAJHUR010140476.1:43913-94723 GCA_027495735.1 Lutjanus campechanus | reverse complement strand
ATATATGAGGTGTGGTTTTGGCTTTACATTCCTATTAGTTTCCTAAATGTTGTTTTCTGTTTTTCTTTTCTAAATTAGATGGCCCCATTTATGAGTTTAATTCCAAAGACCTAAAAGCATGTTGTTATGCACCAAAACTCATCTGCAGGCCCTTTAAAAGCTTTATTTCTCCCAATATATCAGTCTCTGGTGGAGATAATTTGCACAAATAAAATAGCATCCCTGAAAAGCCAGGAGTGGGCCTATCTGCTCTCTGATTCACTGTTCTCTGGGATAATGAGAGCCATTTGTTTAAGGAGAGGAGAGGAGAGGAGAGGAGAGGAGAGGAGAGGAGAGGAGAGGAGAGGAGGGGAGAGGAGAGGCTTTCAAAATCCCTTTATTAAACCATTGCAAGACCTACTATACAACAAAAAAAAACAACCACCATCAAAACCAGAAAAACAAAAATCTTCAATCAGAAATTTACAATTAACTCCTCATCCTCCCCCACAGAGCATAGAACCCCCCCAACAGTCCATATTTGATGAAATGCCAACATATTGTCTGTCATCCTATAATATACATGTTCCACTCTCAACCCGGTTCTTACATGTTAGCCAGATGGCCAACTTGGCAGAACCAGAGAGAAAATTTAACATTGAGTGAACACTTCTTCCTGGCACTGTACAGTATTTCGGACCAAAAATGAACAAACCAAAAGAAAAAACTTCACCCAACCCCTGAAACCACCTTCTTAATAGTTCAAGAAGTGCTGACAGCCGAGGACACTGCACAACACATGAAACCAAGTCTCAGTCTGACCACAGAAAAGGCATTCCTCCCCCACCCCTGGATCCAGGTGCGCTCTGTATCTGTTCGTGGCTATTGCACCATGTACAACCCTCCACTGGAGGTCTGCTGTCCGCTTTTCAATGGGCAGCTTGTACAGGGACCGCCAGCTGCCTTTCGGGGAAACGTCTGTACCAAAAACCCACCCACCTCGACTCCTTCAGCCCTGCCAAAGAGTGCAGGTTCAGAACCTTCACGCAGGCATGGTAAACTGCTTTTTTCCCTGCATCCTTTAATGTGTCCAGGTGAGGGGTTGCAAATGACAGCAGCTGACCTCCTCCCTCCTGCCACTCCCCCACTGCTGGGGTAATGAGCAGAGAGGGGAAGCTGTATTCGCTGTTCTCAGTCAACTGGTCACATAAAGCTCAGTTCCTTGCAAACGCTCTCAGAGATTGTGGCAGGGCAGCACGGACTTCCTCCAACACTCTGGTGATAAGCCTGATAGAGGTGATGTTGGTCCTTGCTCTCAGGGTGTCCACAGAAGTTGCTGTCATCTTCATCAGATGACCCACTTTGGTGCAGCCAGCCTCCCTGAAGCTAGCTCGCAGGCTGGCAGACTGTAATGTCTGAGTCTTTAGAAAGTTGTTAAAAAACAAAGGTTCCTCAAACAACCACATGCCTGGTGTCTCATCTGTGGTACGTACAAACCAGAAAGTTTGCCATGCCTGCAACACAGAGCTGTAAAACGGTGTCAGTCCAGCAAGAACCACATCTTCAGGTTGTAAAAGGAACAGTTGTTTGTCATAGCCCAAGCGCCCAGCTCTCCTCAGCAGCAGTCTAGCTGTATCAAGCCAACCTGGGCCAGAGGTATACAGGAGTTTTTGTGCAGTCTGGAGTCAAAAAGAGGCAATTTTGGACTGGATGTTTATCAACCCCTGCCCCCCTTCAGCCACAGGCAGATAAAGGACTGCTGCCTGGACCCAGTGTTTGCCAGCCCAGAAAAAATCCACGATGGCCCTCTGAATGTCCTCTATCAGGCTTCTTGGTGGTGTCAAAGCGTTGAACTTGTGCCAGAGGGCCGAGGCGACCAAGTTATTGGCAACCAGAACTCTTCCCCTATATGACAACTGGGGTAGCAACCATTTCCATTCAGACAACCTCGCGCACACTTTCTCCCTAACACCCTCCCAGTTCTTTGCCGACCCCTCAGCCTGTGGAGCAAGGGCTCAATGGCTAAACTGTATAGCTGACGTGAGATAGGACAGCCTTGTCTTATCCCTCACTGCACAGGGACTGGCCGACTCAGCCCTGCCCCTGTCTTCACCAAACATTGAGCACCACTGTACAATAAGCCAATCCAGGCCAGAAACCCATCACCAAAACCAAAAGCCCTGAGTGCAGAAAACAAATGAGTGATCCACCCTGTTGAAAGCTTTCTCCTGATCCAAACACACAATACCAAAATTGACATTATCATAAGATCTACAAACATCAATAACATCTCGAATGAGGAATATGTTGTCCATGATTTTCCTGTCGGGTACACAATATGTTTGATCTGTATGAACGATTAATTCCAGGATGTTCTTAAGTCTATTTGATAAGGCTCTGGAAAGCACCTTATAGTCTGTACAAAGGAGAGCAACTGGCCTCCAATTCCTAAGTAAGACCAAGTCCCCTTTCTTGGGCAGCAGAGAAAGTACTGCTTGTCGACAGGAGACAGGAAGAGATCCTGCTCTGAAGCACTCCAACAAACAGCATGCAAGTCAGGTCCAAGAACATTCCAGAAACGCTTAAAAAAGTCAGCAGAGAGACCATCAATCCCAGGTGCCCATCCTGACGCTAACTGGTTAACAGCAGCTGTCAACTCCTCCAGAGTCAGCTCACAGTCCAGTGCAGCTTTCTCCCTCAGGCTGAGCTGAAGAAGTCCCTCCAGGAGCTCCTCCCGACAATCCATGCTGCACTGCTCCACCCTGAAGAGTTCAGCATAGAAGTCCACTGCATGACTCCTCATCTCACCTGGGCTCGTGGTCACCCTGCCTCCTGGAAGCTTAAGGCAGGTCATCTGCTTCCTCTGTGCCACAGATCTCTCCAGATTGAAAAAGAAAGAAGTCGGGGCATCCATGTCCTTCAGCTGGAGGAAGCGCGACCTGACGAGGGCCCCCTTAACTCTCTCCTGCAGGAAGGAGCTCAACTCCAACCTCTTCTCCTGCAGCACATGACCCATGGTAGGATCAGAGTCCCTATGTAATCTTTCTTCAATGTTTTTAATGCTGACCTCAAGCTCCTGAACTGCTGTCTTGATTTTAGCAGTAGAATGGGAGATGTACTGCTGACAAAAAACACAGATTTGCACCTTGCCAACCTCCCACCACTCCTTCAAGGAACTAAAATCATCTTTTTTCCTTTTCCATTGCTGCCAAAACTGTTCAAAACTCTGACAAAAAGTACTGTCTTGCAGAAGTTTGTTATTAAAAAGCCAGCGGGACGTAACTCTTTTACCTGGTGAACTGACCAAGTCTATGCTGACAAAATGGTGGTCAGTGAAACCAAATGGATTTATGTTACTTTGAACTAATCTCGAGCTGAGATTCTGGGAAATGTAAAACCTGTCTAATCTGGCTGCGCTGACCCTGTTATTAGCAGCCCTCACGCATGTGTATTGTCTGGATTGTGGATGTTTAACCCTCCATGTGTCTAAGAGATCCAAGTGTGTGATGACATTATTAAGGCTTTGAGATGACTGTGGGTGGGGCTCCTCACCTGTCCTATCCATAGTAAAATCCAGGTAACCAGCCGACAAAACCACTGATCGCTCAGCCAACACTCAAAACGTATTGAAAAAAGCTTTCCTGATCATGTACATAGGACAGATGAAGAAATCAGAGGGAAATCCGAAAAAACAGGAATAGAAAACCATTCAAACTCTGCGCCACTCGCACGTCCACCACCATGACTCACGCTCACACTCACCGGAAACGGAAAGAGGAGAGGAGAGGAGAGGAGAGGAGACAAGGTAGCCACAAAGACGTGTGTTGTCTGTGTTTTTCCTTTCTTCGTCTATCACTAATGGCACTGTAGATGCGTGAGGTCTTATCACAGACTATAGTCACAGGAATGAATGAAGGTACTGGCCTGTCTCTGTCCAACACAGCAAAAAGAAAGACGAGGATGAAAAAGGAGGGGAAAAAGGGGGCGAGATGATCTTCTGCTGAGTTCTTTCAGCTGCTGCTAGGAAACATGCTGTATCTGGGGCCCACTCATCATCACTGTGTGTTTCATGATAGTGTGCAGCACAGCTGTGAGAGCAGACAAGTCTTGATCTATAGTTTTTCATGTAGGAATACAGGCACTATACAAAAAGCATCTGTAGCTATACAACCAAAACACACTGACAGCAATTAGGAGAACATGGTGCTGTGCAGAGCACAAACACTGTAAACACTGTGACCCTGCAGGGTGTTACTATGAACCCTCTGCTATCACTGGAGCTTCCTTCATGTTCTTTTTCCTTTTTTGTCTGTGTGTGTGTGTGTGTGTGTTTCTGTGTGTGTCTGTGTGTGTCTGTGTTCACTTTCATTCACTTCCACTGTTTGGCAGATTGTTTCCTGTGAAACTCCAGCAGTGTTTTGTGACTAAAAAACTAAACCTGACCTTCAATCAGCATGAAGGTGAGCAGCCAGTGACTGAATTTTTTGAGTGAATTATCCCTTTAATATGTGCAAATACGACTATGTCAGTGTAACATGAGATTACAAGACATTAAAGCACAAACTTGTTTACAGTTTATGGACTGCTTGAGAACATTAAGCCTTGTGAGGAGTCATACTGTGTCATGATTATTGTTACTGTGTTATGTATATGTACATATATATATATATATATATATATATATATATATATATATATATATATATACATAAAGCACTCATTCTGAGAGAGTTATTTGTCTTAGGTATATATATATATACACACACACACACACACACGCACACACACACACACACACACATATATATATATATATATGTATATATATATATATACATAGACCTAATTGTAATCACATTGATCGGCCCATTCTAGCTGGGGAGGCATGTGCCCACCTCAAGTCCCTGTGTCAAGTTGAGACATCCCACCCAGACCAGTTTCTCTAAGACCAAACATTTTACTGAGGAGAGTGTAACTGCCCAGAACTGCTCATCAATACTAAATGCAAAGCACTGCCATTTGTTTTTAGGAGGACACATTTTTGTTTTTGACATGAAGACACATCCTCCATTCATAAATGGAAAATCATTGATTGTCCAATCACAGCTTAGGGGCACAACTGTAGCTTGTCATTGATTTTATTTCTGTGTTGTGACTTGACTTTAATGTGGTATGTAAAATTCATATCATCGTGGAAAAGTTGGTTCAGTTATTAGTTATCTCCTTCTCTGAGCAGACAGTTCTGCCTCATGTTGCACAAGGATGAAAGTGTGATTGAAAAGACCTTCAGCTCAGAGCTTTCACTGGTTGGTACTGTAGATGACTAAGTCATAATGAGCTATCCCTCCATCTAGGCAAATTCTGCTAATCTTTTTGGGGTTCTAGACACAATTTAAAGAAGGCTGATGAACCATAGTTGAGAAATCCAGTTGATCATCTTGAATGTAAATTGGATAACCATTTATATGGAGAGGACATTGATTTGAAGGTACTTCCAAAGATGAACTTTATGTCTTTTTGGCTCAGATCTCAACATTTCTAGACCTTAAAGCTTTAAAAACACTGGCCGGCACCCTGCTTCAGAGTCATCCTGACTCTTGCCCGTTGTGCTTGGTATGATGGTGTTCCAAAAACAAGCAAAAATAAACTTCAGTTTTCAGAAAACATGCTGGTCAGAATTGTTCTGAGGCCGCTAAGTTGGATTCCACTCATTCTGAGAGAGTTAATTGTCTTAGGGTAGAAGACAGGCTGGACTAGTTTAAACTGTGTATGGTCCTGAAGTTTGTCCAAGCTGATGTGTCTAAATATCAACTGACTTTGTAGCCAACCTATTGAAAGCACTTGCCGACAGAGCAACATCTTTACACTCAGCAGCTGTTGTACCTAAATTCATGTAGGAAACTGACAGAGTGGGCAGGAAAACAGCTGTAAAAAGTGGTGTAGAGGCAGGTCAGATTAAATTATTACCTCTTATACTGCTGAGATGTGCTGTGGCAGGATCCACACATTTCTAGCTTTTTTCTTGTCTAAAGTCATTTTCCCTTACTGTGTTGTACAGTATATAGTGTCAGTAATATGGTGTTTTTGAATGTTTTGTTGGTGACAATGTAAACACTAAACAATTTAAACACTAGCGCTCTTGTCTTAGCCTTGATCATTTCTGAAAAATGTACACAGAACTCATATTCCAAATATTTTTTTTATTTTTAATGTTAAATAATAATTAATCAATTCATTAAAGACAAAAAGCTAACATTTTTTTTGTTATATTATGACAGTAAAATGAAAATATTAGAAAATAAGAAGAAATAAATTAAACAATGTGTGCTGAATTTCACTGTAATAATATAGTATTAATATAAAGATGCTGAACATGAACATGTTTCCTGTTAGATTATAAGACCTTTATAAGCACTTAGAAGAAACTTTATAGACTCCTTAAGTAAGTCCTTAAGTTAATAAAATCTGTTTCTTGTTAGCATCTTCTAGTATTACAAAGACATTGAGTTTAACTAACTTAAGTATATTATATATATTTTACATAGTTTATTATGCATTTATTAACAGTTAACTAGGGGTACCTGATCTAGCAGTGCTTATTGAGATTTATCAATCCTTTATTATGTAGCTAGTGATGAAAACAATATTAGTTAAAGTGCATAATAGAGGATTAATCAACTTTAATTAGCACTGTTCACACTTTAGATCAGGTACTTCCAAAATGCATGGTTAACTGTTATTAAGTACAAAAGTAAGTGCTTATAAGTGCATAATTAAGTATGTAGAAAGCTTATTAAAGCAACAACAAAAACTTAGTAAAGGCTTAACAATGACACAAGAGCTATGTTAGTTAAACTCAATAAATGTGTTTGTAAACAATTAGTAGAAACTCCTATAAGTTACTTTTTTATTAACATTTTAAGCAGTTTATAAACCCTTAACAAGTTTCTTATAAGTGCTGATAAACTTGTTATAATCTAAGAATAAACATGTTTATTATGATATTATTAACACATATAGTCGTATTAACACATATTAATGTTAATAAATGTTCTATAAAGGACTTATTACATATTAACTAATACTTATTACAGGCAGCTTAGCATAATGCATATGTATATATTTTTTGCTTATTTGTTTGTCTTATTTTTATTCTGTGCTTATATGTTTTGTATTTTAAGCTTGTAAAGCACTTTGGTTGTTTTAAATGTCCTATATAAATACAACTGACATTGACACTGAGATTGACATAAAGTGTTATATTTTTTTTCCTTCACTCCCATCATAAGCCTTCCAGGAAAGGCAGGGATTTAAGGTAAGGCACAAACTGAGAATTTACATTACTTGTGTCTGTATGTGTGTGTAGTGTAAGTAGTGCATGCACTTGAGACACCATCATCGCAGCGGGAGATACTCTATGTCACTACGTCTACTATCACACACTCCACAGCCCTCCTACACAGCAGCACACACAGTGTTTATGACCTTTGTGTGTGTGAGTCTCACCAGGAAAGTGGCGATGGCCGTGCCGATGATGAAGCCAGCGATGACGTCCGACCAGTGGTTTCGGTATTCAGCCACGCGGTTCAGACCAGTCAGAAATGCCAGACACATGAGGCCCAGAGACAGCACCGGCTTGGCCAGACGAGTGCCCTTCGCCTGCACCGTGCACGTCACGTACATCTGCCAGACAGGAGAGAGATGCAGGGATTAGATCATCGGAGGTTTTCAACATCTTGTAAAATCTCTAGTTCTGTCAGTTTGTCTGTTCATAGACATTGGAAGGAGCCTCCTTCGGTGCAAAAACATACAGAGAAAGTCATCATGTTAATATAATATGACACCACTGTAACACTTTATTCACCTGCTGCAGCCAGTCTGCACTGTTCAACTAAAACTGTTCCACCCCAGGACCAGACTTCCAGAAACCTGCAGTGAGGCTCTTAAATAAAACAAGACTCACAGTAGATTCCACATTACAGCTGTTTAACCTTTACTGGCTTCAGATGAACTTGACTGTCAGCAGTTAAATACAGGTGAAGGTAAAGTCTTTTAGCCATGATGTTACCAATGTTTTTGTCAATATTAGAAGTGAACAGCTTCTCACTATTAACGAGGTACTGTAACCCCACTTTACCTTTTACACTCCAAGTAAAAAATGTTGGATTTCACTAAAGTTGCTGATCAATATTTTTTTTATGCAAGTAACTGAACATGTAACTGAATGAAGAAAAAATGTTTTGTTTTTTTCCATGCAGCCTCTGTTTGCACTGAACCTTAACTCAGTGGGAGGGTGGGCCGCCCTACGCATTAATGTGCGTGCGTGCATGTGTGCACCCATGTGCTTCATGCTACCCCTCCATAAGTCAGTGCCCTCTTGGGCCACCACAAACAAGAAAGTCCAGACACAGCCCTGGATGAGAGGCTTGTGTGTGTAACAGTGTGGGATGTAAACATTGATTGGCTGAGCTGTGTGTGTATCTCTCTATGCAGCTCTCACAGACAGAGAGCAGAGGAAAGAGGTGGAGACAGTGATGAAACCATTGGTTGCTACTTTTTTATAGAGTCCTAACCTCAAATCTTGCGCATGTCATTGGCTGGGGGCTACACACCGCCCTCTAGATGGACACCCTAATTTCTAGACAACTGATAACTCTGACCCATGCATACGCACGTAAACTGGAGAAAAGGAAGAACTGCGACTCTGATGGCAGATGGACGAAACACAAGAAAGAGGGTGAAATTGTCACTCCTGTGTGATACAATGGAAATATGACTCCACACATACATGAAGAATTAATTTACAAAAATGTATAAATGCCATGCTCAAAATGAATAATCTAACAGCTGTTTGATATTCTCTGGAGTGAACGCATACATAAAAAACATGGTTTAGAATAATAAATATAAACAGGGATCTCTGTTATAGGAAAACAAATTTGTTCTGAAATGCATTCTCATAAATAATAACCAGGTGAACAAGAGGACAAATTTAATTTACACTGATGCTGATTTCAATGTGTCAGTCAGGTAGATATGAGTAGTTTCATTTATTGTATTCTGTAGTATATGTGAGGACACGACCCTGCTGGAGGGTGAAGAGGCACAGCTGAGGTGCAGTGGAGGCACAGAGCACTCACAGACTCAACTCCTGTCCCGGTCCACTAGAACACAAAGTCGATGAAAGAAAAAGAGACTGTTTTTGTCAATAAAGTCCTTGTACGTGGATGTGCTGGTGTACGCTCATCTCAAACAAGGGAATACTGATGACGACACAGGCTACCTGAATCATCCAGTGTGTCTGACACACTCTACCCCCCCGCCATCTCCAACACTCCTCCACTCAGGAGGGATTCCCCGATAATCAGTCAGTTCCTCATCAAAAGAGGTGTCAGCTTTCCCCCGCCCGAGGCACAAACCTCCTGCCTGTGTCTTTGCTCTTTTTGGCTTCTTTGGAGATGGACCGACCTTGTGAAGCAACAGCCTTCACAGTGTTCACCACATGCTGCCTCTCGGATGCCTTTTTGGTGTCTGTAACGTCCACACTGCGTCCACCAAACAGCATCTTTTTTCCAGCCTTTTCCTCTGGATTTGCCACCTTCACCTTCATGGAGTCAGTATGAATTAATATTCATTTGGAGCATTTACATCCATTCATTGGCAACAATGGGCATTAAATGACGTCTGTTAAAGGTGCACCACATCTCAAACTGATTGTGAATCATGAAGGTGTTTTATAACAAGGAATAAGTATATATACATATATATGTACGTTTTGTCTTTGCTGTATTCAGCCTGCTAGATAGTCACAATAATAGCGCACACGTATGCCATCTGTGTTTAGTGGACATTATGAGCTAAACTGTATGGCAAGATAGTATGGAGACTGAAGAAGGAGACTGACAATGAATGCTTCAAAAACACTGCAATCGTGGCTCCAAACAGGAACTATTAGGAGAACAAGTGCAAATCAGGAGAATATTTTGGGCAGCTGTGTTGTATGACAGTTAAATGAGCACAAGTGCTAATGGCTGCTTAAGAAGTGCCAGTGAAGTGTCCACAGCACCTGCTCGCACCAAACTGTGCAAAACAGCAAGTTGGTACTTGGAGGGCTAAATATTTGCGAGGTGGCACAAAATGTAAAAAGTTTGAGAAACAGTGTTTTAGGAGAATCCTGGACATCAGAGGTGTCCCAAACACAGCAAAATAAATAAAAAAAAACACAGGCAGAGGGCAGAGTCAGTGCAGATCACAGTTCAAATTACTGCTGAAAAGGACATGAGCTCCCCTGGAAGTCCATTCTGGGACATTAGAGGGGAGCTCTAAAACCTGATGTTCCTGAAGTAAATTTGTAATAGTAAAAACAAGCAGTGTGTCTGTATGTTGCATGTTTATTCGCTCGATAACAGACAGTACAGTCACCTACTTTGGCTCCTGCTTGCTTTTCGTGGTTGTAAATAAAACTTTTGGCCCTAAACCCTTTTCCCCCAGATTATAACAATCCTCAGACAGAAGGTAAACGACAGGTACAGTCAATGGGGAGAGAGTGTATGAGAGAGAGACGCAAGTGGCAAAAGAGCTGTTTCTACAAGCCTGACGTGATAATTATTTCATTATCATTTACAGCACTTTAACTAGTATTTCTTTTCTTCTTCAGTTTCTTCTTCGTGTCCATCTTGTCTAAGAGCTAATTAGTTCCTACCTGTCATTGTTTATGGGGGACAGGTATGAGTGTGATGCCATGTGTGCAACAGTTTTGTTTACCCCGCTGTGAGCCCCAAAGAGTGAAGTTGGGTGTACTGTGCTGTCAGGCCGTTTCACTGAAGATTAAGTACACAAAGAGAAGTTGTAGCAGCTTGTTACGAAGAAAAGACAGTTACAGACTGGTGGCAGCAGTGTTTTTTTTCTTCGTCTCCGGATTAATTAGTCGAGACATTCAACTAGTTTACGCCCACAGGGACTTACTGGACAGCAGCTGGCTGCGGTCCACAGCTGCACTCTGTGAGGTTGTTTCAGTTTTACATGGACTTACATTGTATTTTATGGACAGTTTGCAAAGTTACTGTGGTCATTAGTGGATGATGTTGAGGACAACGAGTCTCTTGCTGATAATGACGTTTCGACCTAGAATAGAGGGTAAGCATCAGTTAACTTCTTGAACTCTGCATCATGTTGGTTCTCAATTTGCTTGTGTCAGGTGGCTACTTTTCGTGACGTGGTGTTGGGTGTGGGGTATCAGAGTAGTATTATGAGTACATGAGTATATGAGGAAAGTATCAGACCGATACCTGACACTGGTATAAAATGATCTAAAATTCTATCATTATCTACAAATCACAACATCAAATTCCTGCTTGTGTTTTGATTGTGTGGTGTAGTGACATTAAATGGATATGATGCATCCTGCAGCTCATTATAATTGTCTTTACTTGTAATTTTGTCAATCAAATGTTCCCATCAGAGACATCAGCTCCCCTGTGCACATTAAGATTAAACTTTGTGTTCAAATTTGTGCTGAAATAGTGAAGGTGAATGATACTCATTGGTTTGACAGCTGATGTAAAAGTGTGGGCGGTTTTGCTCAGAGAAGCGGTGTCAGTGTGTAAACGAGTGCAGAAAGTACAAACTGTCATGTGATGTCAGGAAACAACACTCAGCTCAGGCTGCATGTTTATGAGATGTTTATGAGGATAAAAACTTTTTTCCACACTCACAATGCTCTCCTGACAGCAACACGCTAAAAATGTACTTTATTTCATTTTGACTTTTAAAAATATTCAGAAATTTCCTCCCTGCGCTCCTAATGTTTTATTAAAATCTCTGTGGTGAAATGCCACCAGACAGCTGTGACTGTGTGTAAATATGAGCTGATACGTTAAGTCTCTCCTCAGGGCATCTTTCTATTTTCTGTCCTGTATTTAGAGAAGTGCTGGCAGATCTGCCACTGGTACTACAGCATGGGAAAAATAGCAAGGGGGGGGGGGGGGGGGTAAGGAGAATGAGGGTAATGGTTAGATAGAAAACAGGAGGAAATGACAGAAAAGAGAGAAAGAAAATAGAAGGAGAGGATGATGCCCAGTGGGAGAAAGACAGAACAAATAAGTGAGGTGAAGAGAAGAGGAAAATATGAGCAGAGAGCTGATGGGAGGGCAAAAGAGAGAGACAACAGGAGAGAAATGATTATACTTCATAATTCTAATATAATTCAACAGCAAATGTCTTTTGAGAAAAAATGTATTCAGTCTTTTATCAACACAGTGTCAGTATGAAGCATTTTTAATTATCTGCAAAGTGACAAAATGTTCAGACTCGGTGTATCAGCAAAACATTCACGAACAACATATTTTGTTTATATGATATCAGCTTGTGAAAATTAAATTATTAACTATTCCCCTACCAGTCTTTTTTTTTTTAAGTTGCCAGCTAGCACCAGCATTTTTGACAAAATTCACTGATTTTTCGACACCCACAGAATATTCAGTTCTCTGAATTTGTTAACATCAAATATATCAAAAAGATCAGATCTCGTAGTTTCAGACACAAAAAAACATTTTATTTTTTAAAAGCACTTGAATGTTGGTTGGTTGCATCAAAAAATACACCTGTAAGACAAAAACTGAGAAAATAATGGTTTTGTGAAAGAGACATTTTTAAGCAGAATATTGACTTCACAGTTTTATTTTTGGTTTTTATCACTTCATATTACATTACAATGTTTGCCACACAGGTGACAGTGGACATCACTGTCACCTGTGTGGCAAACGTTAGCTGTGTGTCTCCCTTGCCCCGCCCCTGAAACACTCCAAGAGGCCAAGAGGTCTGGAGTGGACTGGGGTGCTCTCCACCCACGAGTCTCGGGGGCTGTGGTGTGAGCAGCCTCACTCTGTGTGAGTCACGCTGCTCCCTGTCCCGCAGATCTGCAGCTGAGCACTGATGTTTTCATGCTACGTAACATCATCTTCTTCTTCTGCAGCTGAATTCCAGTGGTTCTCTTCTTCTTCAAGTGACAAATTTTTGCCAGATGATCCAACACAGCATCCTCTACCGCCTGGCAGTGAAAACAGCAATTGACGGAAAATCTCGTTATTGGTGGGGAAGCGATGTATCTTAAATGATGAGACATCTGATCGATGGTGGGGGAAGAGTTAACATTTATCATAGACATTGACATTATTAATAGTTTAGTGGCTCTGCTTAGAGAACTCACACATAATTAGCCAGTCACAGCAACTCTGGACAAACAAGGTTCACCCAGGTTTTGTGTAACCTGACTCACCAGATGGTTTGTTACACAGAACCATGGTTCTGGTTTGTTACACAGAATCATCTGGGAAGTTGTACTTAGAAATTGTTTGGGAAAGGGCAGGCACTTTCTTCAAACACCTGGCAGGTGATCTATCACGGCTAACACAGGCTGACTTCAACCAGTCAGATCAAACTCTTGCTGAAACCGGTCGGTGGAGAAAAACCTTCAGTGTTGTTCTTTGCTCCTCAATGAAGAAATACCCTCCAGCTCTGATAAAACTGATGCTATCACAATATCTACGCTGACCTCTTCAGGAGCCTCCATTGTTTGTTCAAGATGAGTCGCTTCCATGGACGGTTCTCGTTTTCAACACGTGGACACAAATGGACAACTCAAAACCTGGCAGGGTGGATTCTCATCTTGCAAATCGTTCTGGCAGAAATCTTTCTTCCAGAAGGACTTTAGGAAGTCAGATGACATGGTATAAAGAGCAACAATGTCCTCAGTAGGAGCAGGTTGTGGTGGCATTATTATTTTCAGTTTCCTATCACAGTTTGGTAAGATTTGGGCAATCAAAAAGTTCATGGTTTCGGTTAAAACAGACCATTCACCATGTGTTGGAGAGGCATCTGGCGCTCTGGCAGAAACCCCTAAAGGCAAACTTCTCCCACGTGCACGTGTCCCGGTGTCTTCCTTACGTCTGAGTCAGACATAACCAGCCGAGCAGAACAGACATGAGTTTGCAACTTAGTTACAACAGTTCATCATCTTGACATTCTGCTTCCAGCCAAGCAAGATGCATGTTTGGTGCTTCATTTGGTGGGAGGGGCTTATCGGAGTCATACAAGACAGCAGTGAGAGAGGCAGAAGGTTTTGCGTTGTGTTCAAAATATTCAAATTACCCACTGCAGCTTTAAGAATGCAGTGTGCAGCCGCAATGCATGAATGAGGCAAAGAAAAACAAACAAATATAAATATATAGGTTAAAAATAATAAAGCCAACTGAATTTTAAAGGATCACAAGCCTAAAACTGTGATATGGAAATCCCTGCTCTTGCTGCTTGGGCCCCTGGGCCTGTGCCCAGTAGGCATGCTCAGTAATCCCTCCATGTGTGCACCCACCATCCATCTGACTGCCTCTCCACAAATACATAAAACGTAGCAGAGGGAGTCAAGTGGAGAGTTAAAAGCCCGTAGCATCATCCTCCTCTCCTCCTCTTCCTCTCTCCTTCTCTTCTCCTCTCCCGGCCATCTGGGCCTCACATGAACTGCAGTAAATAATACATCATTATCATGAGGCCTGCTGATCCCTACAGTTACAGCACACTGTAAAATCTATCTGCTCATAGACGAGAGGTTACAGCTCATCCATTAATTTTTGCATAGCACTCGTCCATGAGCAGATGCATGCTTCCATCTGCACGGTGATATGGTCGGTGGATGGTATTTTGTGGGGTTTTTTTTTTTTTTGGCCCCTTGAGCTCAATAAGCTGAGTGCCATCTAGTTCCATTATACTGGAGAGCGAGCAGACATCTCTGCAGCTGATATCTCCAAAACGCACAACCAAAACTATCTAGATGGATGAACAGCACTACAGGTAAGAGGAAAAATGTGCAGTTTTGACTTTGGGATGAACTCTGTCCCTTTAAAACATTGTTATAGATTATCAGAAAGCAAAAGTATTTGGGCTAAAAATGTTTTCCTACTTTGAATAATTTCATACACATACACATGTATGTACACAAACAACTGGGACTTTCTTCACAAAAACCATTCTAGGCTGTTTCATCCCAGAGTGTCTCAACCCTCCAGAAGCTTTACCGTAAAAATGAGACACATTTAATACACGGAGATAAAAGAAAGAAGCCATAAAAAATAATAACATTATACAACACAATATATGATAACAATATAAGAAACTATGCAGGTATCTGCCTGACTGAGGCATCGAAAATGGCATCAGTGTAAATCCAATTTGTCCTGCTGTTCAGCTTATTATTTATGAGAATACATTTCAGTACACTGTTTAATAATTACAGAGCATACAGTTGCAAAAGCAACCCTCACATATTATGTGAGGGTTGCTTTTGCAATCACAGATATCTCTGTTTGTATCACTTGTCCTGAGTCATGTTGTATGAGTGTGTGCACTCCAGGGAGTATCGATCAAACAGGTGTTCATTTATTGTAGGAAAAGATTTTAATCTGTTTTTGCAAATGAGCTCTTCACATATGATACAAGACCTGTGATAGTTAGATTGATTTTTACAAAATGTTTCTCATGTATAATCCTTCTGCCATCAGCGTCGCAGTTTCTCATTTCTTTATGTGCATATGCATGGTTCAGAGTTATGGCTTGACTCCACCAAAGCCCGGCTGAATCACATTACGGCTGCGCCAAGTCAGCCGGAGCTGATTGCGGCCAATCTACACAGTGCTTGTGATTCCACCAGTAGCACCATGGCGCATCTCAAAAGTAGCTCTCCGCTTCAAATATGCGCCAAGTCTATTTTTGATGGATGCCGTGTCAGTCTGCACAGAGCAGATTGAGTGGGCACAAGGTCAGACACAGACAAAGCAGAGAGAATCCAGACAATTTTCAAAATAAAAGACCATAAAGATGGACAGGAGAAAAACGGTTTAACTATGCAGCCCATTTATCCACGGTCGAAGCACAAAAAGCAAGGAAAGGGGACCAAATCAACAAAATCTGAGCAAGTCAACATAATCAGGTGGGCAAAATGCTCCACTGTCGAAACGCAGCCATGTGGAGGACGGATCAAAACCATGGGCATGTCACATGGTGCACACGTGACACGCCAGTGGAAGCCCAAGGAGTAATGCGCATTCTCAGGCAAAGTTTTATAAATCACAAAGTTTGCTTAGGAAAGTGGTACATGGGGGACCTTGTAGCTCAGTTGGTAGAGTGCGGTCCCTACGTATTGAGGCTGTATCATTCCCTGACTCTCTCTACTCATTTCCTGTCATATCTTCAGCTGTCCTGTCCAATAAAGGACAGGGCAGCATAAAAAGCCTCCAGAAAAAAAAAAAGAAAGAAAGTGGCGCATGCCTTCTTTTGTGTGTATGCAGCATTTATAAATGAGGCCCCTGATCACTTGCATCAGTGTTTCAGGCTACAGGCTGCAGATCTATATCAGGCACATCTGCTACAGGATTGCAAGGACACAAACCAGTAATTGCCCTCCCAAAACCAACACCAACAAAAAAAAAAAAAACACAATAATACTCAAAAGAACTTAAAACCAACTTCAGTCTTTTGTGTGCCAATTACCTTAAACTTACAGACTGTACATCATGTTTATATATAAATGTATTGTTGAAGCTGTCTCACTGTCGTGGCTTAGTGAGACACCTGAATGGAATAGAGCCGTTGCTAATGCTGTTATTCACACCTGTGCTTTTCCTGCTATGATGATGCTGCCCTTTGGGAATGCCACATAACAGAGGATGTCGCCACTATATGAACAAGATACTACTGTCCACCCAGAGGCTGCCAGGACATCCGCTTACATCGTTTCTTACTCAACTTCAACTTCATAATGATCACAGAGGGCAATTATTTCACAGGACAACAGCAGCACTGCAAGAGACACGCACCAAACAACGCAATTAAAAGGCAGTCCAACACAGCGATAGACAACACAAAAGACAATATGAAGTTAAAAGGACATAGTCATAAATACACTGGTGGACTCAAGGGGAGAACAGGACAATCCCCTCTTACCCCCCAGTACTCCAGAGTTCAAAAAACACCACAAAAGTAATTTCCTGGATGCCCTAGTGATAGGTAAAACACTGCAGTGTGAAGTGGCCTAATTTCCAAGATAATGTAATAAAGTGTCCTCTAGAGTGCCCTTCTCGAAGACAAAGCATGATCAAGTGGCCTCTAGGATGCCCTTCCAGTGGGCAAAACAGGATAAAGTACCCTTCCAGTAAAAAAAATGTGGAAAAGTGCCCTCTAGAGTGCCCTGCCAGTACACTACAGTGAAGAAAATGAGGAATAAAACCCTCTAGAGTGTCCTTATAGTGGACAAAACACAATTAAATGCCCTCTAGTGTGGCTCAATGTCCCTTCCAGTGGACAGAAGGTGATAAAGTGCATCACAACTTTGGGTGCACTGGTGACAGCCTGAGTCTTCCATTGCATACATGCATCACAATGTCAAGAACAGTACAAACATTAAAATGACATCATCAAACACTTGCCACAGTGAACAGTACAAGACAAAAGTTAAAAAATACACAGTCAGACACTGAGCACAGTGGACAGTGCAGGACAAAAGATATAAAAGGCACAGTCAGACACCAGGGACAACGCAAATGTTAAGAGACACAGACATCACGCTGAGTTGTGGACTAGAGTAAAGTGCATTAGAGTAAAACATTAATATGGTAACATGTGAGTTCATGGCTACCAGGACGACTGAGCGCCTGCGTCGGTTTGTTTCAATCCTCAGAACCTTAAAATGAGCACCTGAGGGAAGAGAGTGGAACATCAAGTACAGCATGGACTTTCAGCAGGACTTAACTATTTAATAGTTGAGGCAGACCAGCCGGTCTGATTTCGGTCACCTCACTGCACAATCCAGCTTGGAGCATCTTTACTTTTCACACTCCATTCTAATGTACTGCACGTTTGGTTGGTGTGCGTTTCGCGGGTGATCAACTAAGAATAACTGAAGTAAATGACAACAGGTGCAAACACTGTGGAGACAGTAATATTTAAATAGGGGTTTGTGCATGTTACAGGTTTCAACCATGGGGAGTTTGGACAGAAAACAAAATGACTGCAAGCGCAAAATGAAATTTGACCCCACGGAGGTGTTGGTAGATATATTGATGAGCTACAGCAAACAAAGTCAAGAACAACATATGAAATTTAAGAAGATAGCAAGATATAAGGTGAATAACAAAAGAAAAAGTGGCTTATAATATCAACTTCTTCAACTATCTATCAATAAATAAATAATAGTAATAATAATAAATAAATAAATGTCAGCTGGGATAGGCTCCAGCCCCCCGCGACCCTCATGGATAAGCGGTTACAGAAGATGAATGAATGAATGAATGAATGATTGAATGAATGAATGAATGATTGAATGAATGAATGAATGAATGAATCAATCAATAAATAAATAAATAAAGCTGTGTTGTCTGTTGCTCGAGTGCTCAGATGTGACATTTGGGCCATTATTGTGGACACCAGACAGCTGGTCAGCCTCTATCTGCTCTGATAATGGCTGTAAATGCCCTGACAAGAGGGACAGAAGACGGGGTTCAGGCAGTGGTGAGGTCTCTCAATCTAAGCGTGCACCGCTTGGAGAGGAGCACAACAGATGACAGGAGCGCGCTGGGGCAGAGAACAGAGACGCACAACCTACAAAATACAAAATTGTTGTGTGAAGCGGAGCTGTCATTATTTCGATGCCTGACAATTAAATGGTTTTAACTGAAAATATAAAAACATATTCACTTATACTTCAATGAATTTACTCTGTAATTTTTTTAAATAAAATTTTTTTGGGGGGGGAGGAGGGTCTCTAAAACTCCTAGATTTTGCCTTGAAATTTTGATTTGTCTCAACTTTTTCACTGGCCTACAGTACAACAATGATAAATGAAAATTAAAATGTTTTGCCAAAGCCACAGGGAGCTGCTGGAGGGGGGGCTAAAGAACCGCATGTGGCTGCAGAGCTGCAGGTGGCAGACCCCCGACCTCTCCGATCTGGTCAGGGTCCCAAACCTCTTCAACTTGTTTTTGAAAGTTAAAATAGCTCTCGCCTGGTGTTAATAATGAGATGATATAATGAAAGTGCCAAACTCACTCATGTTATGACCTTTTCTGACCTTTGACTGATGGTGTAACATTTGTGGGGGGTGGGGGAGAGGAGCCGCTGGTGCTGTGACTGTCTGTGCTGAAATACCAGAGAACAGCCTGCAGCTCTGCAGGTGGAACAGATGCACCACAGAATAATTACATACTAGTCTTTACAGTGAAGTCATTTTATATGAACAAGAGTATTTTGTCAAACAGCTGTAGATGTATGAGTCAGCATGACTGGGCTGATTTCTCTCTCAGACACTGCGATGGTTCACACTTGAGAAGGTCTTATGGAAGTGCATTTATCACGAGCAGACAGTGTGTTTTATCGGTTAGCCTCCCTGTGATGTGTGCACGTTATTATCCAATCTGGCCTCATTTTGGTGCCATGATATCAAACTTGGAGAAGATGGAGGGAGGAGGCGCAGAGGGAGGGAGAAACAGACAAATATAGAGCAGAGGAAACACGTCTATGTTTGGCTCTGATCACTAATCTGTTGTGTTGAGGCAGCAGACAGTCTCCGAGGGCCTAATTGTATTTTTCATTAGAGTGCGCAATCTCCTCCAAGGCCAGATCAAATGTTTCCATTTCTCGCTTTGCAATTCATTTATTCTTCATCTCTTTCGCTTATTCAGGACACAAATATCATGTTTTTTTTACTTTCAGGGTGAAACGGCTACAAAGCAGAGTGGGCTGAGAGAGAATTCAGCGAGGTATACAGTAGTTCCTTCTCTATTAACAGGTGAATGGAGGTGCATATTTTTATACATCTCAAAGGAGACATTATGTTTTTTTTTCTTGATATTTTCATTTCAGGTTCAAATAGAATACATGCTTTAATGTTTGAAAAACATATTTTTCTCATACTGAACTAGGAGAAGTCCTGGAACGACAGAAATGAGCTAGCATATTAGCCCGTCTCTTTCTCTTGTCTTGAACTCTGTGGGTTTTTTTGAATAGGTTTTTGGCTCGATGCAAAAAACAAGGTCTGGGCTTGACACATAGTTCACTCCAAAATGAAAATTCAGTCATTATCTACTACCCCTCATGCCAGTTGAAGGTTGGGTAAGTTTTTTAGTCCACAAAACACTGCTGGAGTTTCACAGGAAAACAGTGTGGCAGAATCTCACAAACAATGGAAGTGAATGGTGACCAGTTTTCAAACACAAAAAAAACAACAGAATAAAAACATAAAATGTCTCCATACTGCTCGTCTGGTGTAATCCAAGTCTCCTAAAGCCCCAACATGCCAAGTTGACTAAAAAATGTTATTTCCACCATGTTTTTACTCTGAATCTTCACTGTGGATCTTTAGCTTGGAGTCACGCTCATGTGCACATGCACACTGTCTGAACTGGGTGTGTGGTGTGACGGTGTGCAAACAGCATGTTAGGTATGTAGGAGACTTGGATTATGGTTGGTTGTTTTTTCCTGTTTGAAAACTGGTCTCCATTCACTTTCATTTTAAACCTGACCTTCAAACAGCATGAGGGTGAGTAGATAATGACTGAATGAAATACAACAGTAAATACCCCACCTATGAATTTTGAAACTTTTATGTGTCTTAAAAAAGGCAGTTGCTTTAAGTAGTAGTTAACACTAATAGTAGTGTTAGTAGCTAAAACCCCAGCCACTTAATGATGGTGATGTTGAAGTCATGTGACCCTGGTGTAGTTTGTTAATGGTATAATGTGAGATTTTTTACTTCTTGTGATTACCTTTAATCTTCAAAAATCATAAAAGTGGTGTTCATTTGTGAAGATTATACTGCTGAACAAAACTGCCACAAGTGTCGAGCAACCAAAATATGCAGAACAGAGATGGAGCACTAAATATAAAATAAACTCAAGAATCAGTTCCAAACAAGACTTCTGCGTGGGTCAGGCTGGAAGATTCCTGATCACATCTAAGAACAAAAGCAAACAATAATTCCAAAAGGAGAGACAGGAAAAATCTGTCCAAAATAAAGCAAAACATGGAAAGGAAGAAACACTAGGGGGGAGACAGAGTGATGCTAACTTCCAGGTTGGCCTACAAAAATACCAACAAAAATATGCCATATCCTCTTCAGACATATGACATATTTCAGTTAGAAAACCATTGTTAGAAAAAATGTATTTTGCACAATATGTGACCTTTAATTAATCAGCACATCCTGCTGAGAGCTGCTGTGGTAATGCTCCACTTTTCCTTTAAGCTGTCCCCTGACACATGGCCTGCTGGGCTTCAGCTCTCTGTCCTTGTACTTCTTTAATTTGCTGTTTACACTTTTCTCACTGGGCACACAATGGGCTCTATATTCATGAATCAGTGGGCGGAGTGCAGATCACAGTGAAGTGTGCCCCACACAGTGCATCTGCGGTGTGCCAAATACACGTTTGGTAATTTGATGGCCAGGCCTGCCTGATATACCCATGGTGCATTTGGACAGCGTGGGATCAGGAAGAATACTTCATCATAAATTATATTGATTATAGGTGGGTGTGTTAGAGGGCGTAACAACAAATCATGGGTCATCACTGGCCAAGATAACTTGATTATTCTCAACATGTTAAAGAGATATGTCGAATAATGTAAAAAAGTCTGCTCAGGTCAGCAAATGACGATGTCATCAACACTGTCATTAAAATATATAAATACACAAAATAACAGTTTCTCTGTAAAACTGCAAGTGTTATCATTTTATTGAAGGTGTTTGTAATAATATAAGAAAAATCTAAAGAATAAGTGTTCTCTCATTTTCTTTTTACAGTGCTGTAATGTCTTTTTTAAAATAAGAATCTTTATGTAATTTCATGCTTTACACCATGATGTTTTACTTACAGTCTTTCAACAACAAAATAAATAATACTTACAGCATGTCCTGTCCTTGGATGGTGTCAAGCAACATAAAACATCAGTACATCAATACATTAACAAACACCAGGCTATTCCAACTCCCCTACTCCCCCAAAACATAAACACACACACACACACACACACACACACACACACACACACACACACACACACACACCTCACAACAGTTCTGGGCTTCTTATCTCCACCAGAGTGGCCCCTTCCCCTCTCAGCCCAAGTTATTATTGTTTTAAATCTAATAAAGCAACATATTCCAGTGCTGCAGTGTCTTGTAATGTCACTGTGAGAAAGTCGGTCTAGCTCCTGTTCAGTGAGTGATGATGTCATCAACACTGTCAGTATTCATTGTTTTCAGTGAGTGAGCTGAAGACGAGCCCTGCACTTTGTTGCTCTCGATGTCTCTGTCTAAAGGTGTTTTCATACCTGCCTCATTTGTTCCAGATGAAACAGACCGAGGTCCATTTGCCCGTTTAGTGCAGTTTCTTTAAGGCTGGTGTCAAAGCTGTCAATCAAACCCTGGTGCAGACCAAAGAACCGGACCAAGTCTGCCTGAAAAAAACTGGTCTTGGTGTGGTTCCAAACAAACTTTGGTGTGGTTTGTTTGTGATGTGAAAGCAAACGAACCGAACACAGGATTTTATGACTAAGCACAATTTCAAAAGCTTAATAAAGACTAAATCCACCTGCTGCTCATTAACTCTGTTCAGGAGGAGATCTATAATTGATAGGACATGTAGACTCTATATTTCTGAAGTTCATTTAGTAACAGGTGAGTACTTCAGTGCAGGTATTTCCCCTGATTAACAGGCCAAAAGCTGTCAAAACTGCAGTGCTTGTATCCTACTCTGTGTGCTTTGTCAGATTAAAGAGTGTGTGACAGTGATCGCTGCAGCGCGCTGTCTCTGTGTGGACATTATGCACATACGATACAACAGGTCAGTGAGATGTGCCGAGGTGCGCAGTGTCCTGTGGGCTACAAGACGCCTCCTCTTCATCCTGTTTCTATCTGTCAGTCATTATTCATAACATGCCACAATTTGCTTATAATTGGTTACTTTGTGAGCATAAATATACACATCTGAAGCATTAAAGTGTTGTGTAAACTTCTGTCAGTCATGGGAATTAGATTTTCCCAGGTGTCTCCTGATGATGCACCGATGATGCAGGATGACAGTCACCAAAACTGTCCAAACAACAAGTTACATGTCAGTCTGTGAAACTGCATGTTTCCTCCTCTTGGTTCATTTGTAAAAAGTCAATGTGAACACGAATCGCACCAGGACTAAAATGTAACAATGGTTTCATTGTTTCTCTTTTGGTCCAGACCAAACACCCTTAGTGTGTGTGTGTGTGTGTGTGTGTGTGTGTGTGTGTGTGTGTGTGTGTGTGTGTGTGTGTGTGTGTGCACATCATGTGAGTTGACTTTCATCCCTCTGTAGGTGATTCTGTCTGCAGCAGCAGGTTTGAATGTATGGATATACTGTATTAAACACAGCAGGTTTGATGTTCTGTTATTCTTGATTGTTCATTAATCATTTCACTAATCAGTTAATTACAGCAGTGTCCTAGTAAAGGTTATATTAACGTTTGGTTATGTGCTCAGAGTGTATCTGTGGCCTGCACACAGTGTTAAACAGAGCCACTGCCCCGAAACATATCATGTCCTGCTCTGCAGCCATGATTCATGTTACTGTGACAACTGTTATTACACTGGATCGGCTGTGCGTGTGTGTGTTTGTGTGTGTGTGTGTGTGTGTGTGTGTGTGTGTGTGTGTGTGTGTGTGTGTGCCTGTCCTTCACCAGGTCAAGGGGATTTCTCCCTCTGAGTCATTGTGTCTTGTATGAGCTGTCATATACTATCAATTTTATACTTAAATGTACAGAAACACCTGCTAGTTGACCTTTAGAGAACACACACACACACACACACACACACACACACACACACACACACACACACACACACACACAGCACAGCACAGCACATATATTAAAGGCTATATTTTAATGTTTCTCAGTTGGACTCATTTGACCTGATCCTCCTCAGGTCAACTTGATTTGTCTTAACAGCCTGTGCGAGTGTTTCACAGCCAGCTGCACGCTCTAACCTATATTTCCCATTTAGTGTCAGACATTAGCAGCTGTTGGCATGCTCACTATATCAGAGTCTTGTCAGCTAAATGGAGAGTGCGACATGAAAAATTCAACCTGGGGAGACGAGGCTGAGCAGCTCGTCCTCCGCTCTGCGCTGTTGCAGACATCAATCTCTCTGTCTTGCCAAGTTCAAATGATGTCCTGTGGTCTCACCGAGGGAGACGCAGGGCGGAGCTGTGGAGCAACTGATCACAGGGTCGGTGGTTCGATCCCCACCTCCTCCCGCCCACATATCAGCGTGGCAAGACAATGAAACCCAATTTTCTCCAGACGGCCGTGCATGGGAGCTCGCTGCCATTGTTGTGTGAGTGTGAGCAGCAAAAACCTTTTAAACACTTTGAATAAAAGTGCTTTATAAATGTAGCATTTATAAAATGTAGTTTTCCTGATAACATATTTATTATAATGCAGTAGTACCACAGCTGTTACTAGAAGGCCTTTCACTCACGCACTGCAACTCTGCACTAATCTAATGCGAGTGTTTGAATCAGTTATACTGAACAGTAGGTGTATTTAAAGGGACAGGTCACCCAAAAATCAAAAATAGATATTTTTTCCCCTGCCCTGCAGTGCTAGTTATCCTTCTAGATTTTTTTGTGTATGAGTTGCAGAGTTTTGGAGATATTGCCTGTAGAGATGTCTACCTTCTCTCAAATATAACGGGACTACTATGACACTGATATGCCACCTCTGTTTAGATCAGTGTCCCACTTGGGCCACCCCAGTCAAAAAAGTCTGGAAACACCCCTGATGTGAGCCCATATGTGATTCACAGTGAGTGAGCTGCACAGTGTGTGGCTGCTTTGTCTCTTCTCTGTTCGCCTGTTTGCTTTCCACTCCTTCATTGATTCATTTTCAGACAGACTATCAGCGATCAATATCAGCCTGCATGAGTCTCATTTTGCGACTCACATTTTAATGACATTCTTCGTCCTTCGTGATGTGAAAACATCAGATTTCCACACAGTCAGAGAAAGTATAAGTACATGTCCTGCTCATAGCTGCACAACCCTCCATTTTTAATCATCCTTCTTCACTTCCATCACAGTTTTGTGATTTGTGGTCGCTTTTAGACTCGGAGCCCTATCTTACATCCGGTGCAAAGCGGATGGTGCTGGTGAAGCAGGTGGCTTAGCTATCTTACACCATCGCAGGTGTCATATTCCCCATGTTTGCAAGATAGCAAATGAACTTGCACCTTTATGTGCACCCATGGACAGGAGGTCTAAAAATGAAGGTGTGGCCAGACGCGTTTGGTATCTTGTGCACGGCACATTGTAATCGAAATCTGCTAAAACCTGGTTGAAGTGCAAAGTCTGTGGTGCACTAAGTCTGTCTGCACAGGATAACAAATGCACATGTCTCCAGAATCACAGAACACCTGACAGCTGGAGCAACTGGAATGTTTATGTCTACATGTTTAATGGGATCCAGAAAAAAGAGGATTAAACAATTATGATCTATAACATAGAAAATGAACAGACGTTATATCTGACCATGAAACCGGCCTGACTCGGGGAGGTAAAAGGTCTGTCTGCTCGTGTCACAGCCTGATGCTGGTCGGATATACCAATTGGATAACCTGTGCATCATTGCGTGTCACTTCCCTCAAACTTCAGAAACACGTTCTGCTTATGTTTCCCCCACCCACAGTAGTGTTTGCAGGAATCCCAGCCAGTGGCCTTGTCCATGGAATCAGTGTTTTCACCTGTTTCCCTGCCAGTGACTTTCTGATTGGTTTATTGCATGTTATGCCCAAAACACACCAATGAAGTACTTATGGTACTTGTGTGCAGCTGTTAAGGTGTATCCCATCGTGCCATAAGCACAAAGGGCAGGAATTTCCTGTGCGCGTATGGCCCAAGATGACAAAGGTGGATTTAGATGGGTAACTTAAAACCCTTGCGCTTTGTACCATGCACTTTAGATCAATGTAGGATAGGACCCTCAGTTTGTATTGATAGCAATGCAAAAAAAGGCAGTCAGGAGTTAGAGTCAGAATTTTTGAGATTCCATATCCATCCATTCATCCATCCAAGCATCTAAAAACAAAGATGAACACATCCAGCTCCATTGTATTGCTCCACTACACTACAAAACAGTGTATTAGGAACTAGAAACACAACAGTAGGTCAAATGAATCAGAAGGTAGTTCTGCAATGAAATTAATAATTTCAGTGGACAATTAGGTTAATGATGTTTGCTTTCCTTTTCACTTCCAAATCACTGGTCTAGATAATCAGTTTAAACTGGACTTGTTTCCAACCTGTGCTGCGGCTTGTGTTGTGATTTCATGCCTCTGAAATGATGCTAGTAACTAAAATGTTTTCAGAATAAGACAATAAGACAGAGCCAAACAGATAAAATAACTAAATCTGGCTCGTTAAAAAAAGAAGTACTGCCATGCAGGAACGTGTTTTGGATCAAATGATTCATACTTGCTCTTGGTTGCAGCTAAAAATGACACAACCTTAGAGTGTAGATTCAGGCCAAACATTACAATAAGGAATTCTGAATCTCCACATTACTGTTACATTACCATCTGAATGGGGTAATTACAGGCTCATTTCGATAAATCCTCGGGTTCAGTGGATGCTGGATGGCTGTGTTTGGCCCTGGCACCGCTGTAATGACCGAGACAATGAGAGTTTGAAGAGGAGCAATCATTATCTCCTCAGAGCTGCAGGGCTCTGTGTGTGCCCTTGTACTATAGTGTGTGCAAACTGTATGTATGTCCTAAACGCCGGGCTGTACACACTCAATGGCCTCTGCTAAATGACCTAGATAACAGAGGCAATCTGCTCCCCCCATCATGCAGGGAGTCACTGACTCCAAAGCCAAAGCCGTGCACCCATCGCTCATGGGCACTGGGGCAGACGCTGGCTCTCTGACACAGAAAATCAAAGCAATCTGACCATCAGCGAAATCCGAGCCTTTCTGGAAATGTTTGTAAAGGATAATTCTACAGCAAATCACACAGAGCAGAAATCTGCTGCCGCCCCGCTCTCTGTGGATTAAAACCTCCGACATCCAACTCCTTTCGCTGATCGCAGCCTCAACAATGTGTGAAATCACTTCCAGAACTTTCGAGGTCAAGGGTAAGGTTTGGTCTTCTACCCATGACTCTTTGAAACTTCTTTTAACTCCCGCTTAGATTTGAGCTGCTTTTGATACCAACTGAAAATAAAGTGAAAACCAAAGAGAAAGTGAGAGACGTCCTGGGATTCTGCCTTCTCCTTCTGACTGAATAACTCTGTGTGGCTGGTGGGTCAACAGCTGAAGCAGCTGCTTTTAAACTGATGTTGCAGCATTCTGTGTAGCAGAGCTGAATATGATTTACATAAATACATCCCACATTCTCAAACTTACAGGAAAGACAAAACATTTTGGAGAGAAAACTGGGAATGAAGAACGCTAACTTAGTCTGACCTGCTGTATAATCACAGGATGATTGTGTTGGCAGCCGTGCGGCAACTAACAAATAGAATCACTTCAGCATGGGATCATTTTACTCAGCTCTCACACTATTATCCCTGAGACATTCAGCACCTATATAAACTTCACACCCTCTTCTAAACTGCGACTTTGCTCCTGTTCTCATTCATCTAATCTTTTCTCAAACAATTTCTGCTTACCTACACCAAAAATACCTATTGTGTTTTGAAAAGAATAGTTCAGTATTTTGGAAAATAATCTTACTCTCTTTCTTTGTGACTGTGAGAGGGTTGATAACAGTCGCATATTTAAATACAGCAGCAAGCAGCAATAA
Source organism: Lutjanus campechanus (assembly GCA_027495735.1). Lineage (NCBI taxonomy): Eukaryota > Metazoa > Chordata > Actinopteri > Lutjaniformes > Lutjanidae > Lutjanus > Lutjanus campechanus. The sequence goes on along the minus strand of JAJHUR010140476.1, from coordinate 66,873 downwards.
ACGGGTCCAAGCAGCTGCATGCTTGTAAGAAACAAGCACTGATATAACACACAACACACAGTCATGCAGAGGTTGACACATTGTTTGTAAGTAGGACTTGGTCACATGTGGATTTGAAACCTGGATCTTTGGATCCCCAGAGGAGGTGACTTACAGACTGCACAACTGAGGAGATGTGTTTGCAACACACCTTCTTACAACTTGAAGCAATCACATCAGATGTGGAACTTTTTTTTTTCTGTTTAAGCATAAAACTCTTACAGGAGACAAAATGTTGGTGATAGAATGCTGAGAAATATCACACATCATTCTGCTAGTTTCAGGTGTTCTGTCAAATACTTTGGTGACATTTCAACAAACACTGAGAGAAAAAGAAGATGTTGTGGGCACAGTACAAATTAGCAGGATATCAAATATCATTGTGGTCTCACCGTTTGACCCATCTAAAGACAATTTGAAACACCTGATATTAACCATTTACAGAATGTCTGCACTGATTTTGGTCACATTTAAAAGAAAACTTGTGGAGATATAGAAGTTAATGGATTTTGCATATTTTGAGAAATACAGAGTGATGGACTTTTGAATTGACCCCAGGTTGCATTTAGACAAACATTTGTCACAATTCAGCAAATGTGCTGGGGGCTGCTCTGTAGGACGTACAGCTGATTTTTAAGAGACTGGATTGTTAAATGTCTAATATTCATGCCCACTTTAGGCAGTCATTACCAAAATTCATGCACTGACTAAGTCATAACCCAAGATCATGTCAAGCGATTTTTGTACAAAACGATGCAACCAATTACGCAATATAAACCTATATAAAATATAGGATAGCTATATAAATATGTGGCGCCTCCTAGAGGTAAAATGCTATGTGCTTTAATATGCTCAATTAATGAAGACTCCCAAACACGTGTCTAAAGTTTGACATTGATATCTCATTGCGTTCATGAGTTATTACACATTTTAGAAAATGAGCTATTTCAATAAAAATTGATTGGTTCAAAAAATCTAAACTGATCAGCTAATCAAAATTTCTTTGATAACTCTAGATTACGACCTGGGAGGAAATTAGGTTAGGTTTTTGATAAAATTGAGCAAAAGTCATAACAGTTGACATTTTTAAAGCAGAAGACTAATTGAGAAAAGATGCAAATGAATTGAATGATGAAAATGTTGAAAAAACTTTGAATCTAGGCTAAACTGTTTTTAAGATAATTGCAAAAATGTAAACTTGATTATTACAGCGCCACCTTGAGGCTAATGAGTTTCATTTTTTGTTGTCTGAGTAGCGGGTGGAATTTGCAACCCACCTGCCAATTAGTTTTTGCTGGACAAACACTTTCAGCATAGAAAAATAAAGAGAAGACGAAAAAGAAAAAAGAAAGAATAATTTGAACAAAAACAATAGGAGTCTGCAGCGACTGGCACTGCTTGGACCCCTAAATATAGCTCTAGACCCAGCAGGCAGTTAGCTTAGCTTCAGCAGGTGATTTGTTCATTTTTAACAGGGAGGATAGTCCAATGGGAGCATCCTATTGCAAACTAGGCAGTGCTGAGGTTTGTTTTGCTTTGTTTTGTTTTTTTGTTATCTACAATATAGCAAAATAGTTTATAGAATATTACAGATCTAAAATCACACTGACAGAAGAGTGGGACTGAGAGAAAAAGGTGCAATTACACATGTCTGCTACTTCAGCACCATGGACAGCTCCATGGATTTATCAACCCACAGCACATACATACAGATGACTAGTTCACACTACTACTGATACATAACCACTGTGTATTTCAGAGCCACGGTCGGGGCCACAGATTCTAACTGTCAGAAACCTCAGACACATCAGTTTGTCTGCTACGAGTGCACCTGTATTCAATTAAATTCCAGGTCCAGTTAGACAAAATTTCCTCAAGCAAAGATCCGCAACATCATAATGTCTGCCTTGTGTTATGTTTCAGAGCCGTATTTTAAGATGCATTTAAGAAAAAAAGCTCTCCGTTATGTATTTTAATTTTAAATGCAGCCTTTATTTAACATTTATTTATCATTACAGTACTTATTATTCTTAATCCCACCTGGTCAATGTGAAAACTAATATTGTTAATTTGTCCTGTATTTGATTTGCCAGTCAGATCTTGACTTCAGTATACATTATATGGCACTGAATCATTATGCAAGTTCTACATTAAACAATGTTCTGGACTTTTGCTTGAGGAAATCTGATCTAACTTTTCTCTTTTTAGAGCACACCATGTAAAATTACCTTTCTCTGACTCATTTATTTCTCTTACTGTCCTCTCTTGTCTTGTCTCTCCCCTGTATTAGAGTCTGTCTCACTCACTGACTACAATGGAATGCACTGATTTGATTGGCTGAGCATCAAGTGAGATGATTTACAGCACGTCCAATTAGTCTCTGAGTTTCCTGGCTGCTAAACTAGAGCCATAAAAGAAAGAAAAGCTGTGCCAGTGAAAATGAAAACACCGTCAAAATGTAACAATTCTCAATTATTTATTATTCACAGCTGTGAGTGTGAATAGGACAGTGTTAGGACAGTAGAATAAGACATAAACAGAACTTTTGGGGCTGTAAAGTGAAGCCAATGTAGAAGTGCCTTGAAACCAGTATTCTTGTAAATGGCCAGCAGGGGGCGACTTCTCTGACTGCAAAGAGACGTCTGATTGTATGGAGTCCTATCAGAAAATGAGGCTACTTCTCACTTAATTTATGACCTCAGTAAAGAGTTTCCTAATGAGTCTATGGTCTCAGTCTCTAGTTTACAGTCTTCTCCTATACAGAATGATGATCATTGAATAAATTATGGTCCCATTTAGAGTAAAAACAGACAATAAAGCAGGGTAGGCTTTCAGATGGGGCTTCCATGTAATTGACATGACATTCTTAGCGATTCCATCCAGTGCAACAAAGAGGGCTCACCAAACGCTGATCAATGTCAAACTAGAGAGTACTGATCAAATTCTGTTCCTACATTCCCTTTTTCTTGCTTGAAATATTTTTCAAAACATAATTTAGTGGCTGTTCAGCTGTAAAATGAGAAAGATCGTGACCAGGCAGCCAGATTGCGTGTAAAAGGAAACCCAAGATTTGCAAAACTCTTGTGAGGCGCGATTGTGTCTCTGGTTTCCAACAGAGCCTCCCGAATCTCAGATCAAACTGTCAAACTAGGCAGTGCTGATCAAATATTGATCAAGATTCAGTTACTGCATTGCTTATTTCTTACTTAAAATGTTTTGAGAAACATATTCGAGTGACTGTTTAGCTGTAATACAAGAAAGCTCGTGACCCAGCAGGCTGCTGTTATTTCCTGCTGAACGTCCATGCCAAATCTCAGCCCTAACCAAGTCACAGTATGTCACCCACCAGCTCCTCACTTCCATCGATATGGCACATTTTCTGGTTCCAAAAAACCAAGATGGTGACCCCCATAATGCCAGACTTTAGGCTTTGAAACGGTCATCTGTAAACCAATGTGTGATGTCACGGTGGCTCTGTCCACTGATATGCTGTCAATGTTCCAAACTCAGACTGCTAACAAAGGAGACAGCATCCCCTCCTCATCCCTCCTTAAATCACCTACTAGCCTAGCATAAAGACTGGAAGAAGGGGGAACAGCTGGCTGTTTTAAACCATTTCTGAAACAACAAAGTAAAAATGAAAAGTTACGTGCTGGATTATTTCTTAGCAATCTACTGCCTGGGAAGTGGGAAAGTGATTTCCTAACCTCAGTTGGGTAGTCACTGGGTCAACAGTTGACTGTCAATGTCACTGTTGTGACATGACATGACATGACATTAGGTGTATTTCTGAACTATGGACAAAGCCAGGCTAACTGTGTCCCCCTGTATTTTTAAAGGCTGGATGCAAAGACTTTTACTTCTTGGTAACAAAGTGATGATTCCTCATTCTGTGGTGGCTTGTGGCTGCAGTGCTGAGTTTGGTCACTCAAACCCAAAAGTGTAATTTCTCCCTTTTGCAACTTAGGTCTTAGTTTCAAAGTTGAAGCCACAGCTTACATCAATCATAAAAACATTATATTCACCAAAGTCACTGGTAAGTACAAGTGCAGTAAGTACAGATGAAAGATGAGGTAGAGAGTGGGTCTGTAAACTGTGATGGACATTTACAGTGGACTGTTGGGGTCAAACTTTACTGTCCAACTTTAATTTTCTCTTCCAGAAAAAGTTCAGCCAACTTGTTGGTTTGTTTCCAACCTGTCTGATCATGTGACTGCTTGTGTTTCTTCACCCGTCAGACTGGGGACTGATGTCCCCATGTTCAGTTTCGGTAGTTAACTTGTAGTACAGTACAATGTTGATAGAAATGATGTTGCAGTTGAAGTTGTAACAGACTGGAATTATCCTTTAGCAAACCTATCACGGTTTCAATGCAAATGTTCAAACTTGAAACTTGAAATGTTCACTTACAAATCACTATGAATGAGAGTATTTTTCATTGGACCTACAGTACAGATTATACAATGAGAGCAGTAAATGTAGGAGAAAAGTAACTCACAGCCAGGTAGAGTGCAGCGTAGACACTGAGTGCGGCCTCCTTGGAGGGGAAGGTCTTGCGGGCACGCAGGATGTCGTCCTGGTTCCCTGTGCAGGCCTCCTGGTGGCTGATGTAGCGCAGGGCCTGCTGGCAGCCCAATGCCGTGTAGTTTGGCTTACAGACCGTCAGGAAGTAGGGGGCCAGGTTCCCCGTCACCACCTGGCCTGCGTTGACAAAGATGTCGACAGTGAAGAGGCCGAAGGTGTAGACTCCTGCGAAGGAACAAGAAAATGTTAAGAGGGAGCACACATGGGGCAGATGGAGCTTCCATCAGCAGCAATGTTTACGAAACTGAAAATTTGAAGCGGATCAAAAAACCTCTTCAGCTCCACAGGCACGTACTCTCTTTCAGAGGCTTTTAAGTTTTAAAGGTGGCTATGAAACTAGAAGATCTAAGGAATTTATTGGGACCAACAGTGATGTGCTAGGTTGTTGTAAAGGGGCTAAATAATGCTCTAAATTTGGGCTAAATTTTGTCAAGTGAAAAATCAGCATGGTGATTTTGAAAGGAGTACAATGATGTCTCACCTCAGGATATCTGAATGAAAATGGGCTCTATGGGTCTCCTCTTTTACATTCACACCTATTTTATGCTAATCCCATGCAGTTCTGGTGAGAAAACATGCAGGTTTTTTTTGCATGCAATATATTTTCCATCTAATATTTCTGCACACTGGGCTACATAAACAGCGCTGGATATCATGAATTGGGTCTGACCGGAAAGCTGAGACTTGTGGATTCAATGAGCCCAACTGTATTCATGTGTGATGATGTTAGTCTCCATAGTAACCATTTCATTGTAGTGAGACCAGCCACAAACTAAAGACCTCGAACATGCAGAGGATGGATGACTTTCTTACAGAAATATCCAAATGTCAATGGTTTTTGCTCACACATGATTTTTCTCTAACATCTTGGTGTCTTAATGTGATCTGGAGGATCTTTGACAGTTTCATAAATTCTGCAATGGTAGAAAATGGTTAAATTGTGCAAAATAACTGAAGTAAATGGTATCAACCCAAAAACTGCTGCAAAAACTTATGAGACATGATAGAGCATGGTCATCATATACTTCAACCATAATGCTCTAAGCCCTTATATACTACTTTCAAAATGTGAGAAGACACCTAAAGAAATGTTTACTACAGATTCATGATGAGAAAAACTACAAAAAACACAGAGGGTTGAGCTGCACCTCAAATTAATCTTCAGGTTACAGCTTTTAGATGGTGTACACCCATTTTATGCACATACAGTTGACTTGTGATCTCTAAAAATCTCTAAAAATCTCGTCCCTCCCTAAAATGTCAGAAATGGGATATGGCAGACAGAGAAGGAGTGGAACAGGTTAAAGATGCTGTGCACTCTGCGGCTGTCTCTCTACCAGACATCATGAACCTCATCACAGTTTCACATGCAAAAGTTCATCTGTCAAAGTTCAGTGAACCATCAGATTTACCTTTCAAAAGTGGCTGTTGTATTATATTCCAGGACTAGACAACTATGTGTTCACACTTCGTTCTTTCTGAATGTAGAGAGTACTGGTTTAACACATACAAAGAGTGTTGCATTATGGGTCATAAAAACAAAACAAAAAACACACAAAAAAATGATGACTTAAAATTAGACTGTGATAGATTTTTGAGTTTTGAGTCCAATTCAAAGTCTTAAGTTTTGCAATAAAACGATTTTTTCTTCTTTATATAAACCTGATTTGTCTTTTTTTAGTGCCTGAAAAAATAAACAGTTTTAAATGAAAATACTCAAATTTTAACATTTACTTTTACTTCAATGAATTTACTCAATAATAATAATAATTTTTAAAATACATTTTGAGTTTTTAAAATTCAATGCTTTAAGTTTATGTAAAGAAAAAAGTAAATTATCTCAACAAAAGATCAGTAGTTGGTAAAACGTTTCCAAAACTCAAGAATTTTGAGTTGGGCTCAGAGCTCAAAAATCTATTGCAGTCCGTTACCTTGAAACTTTTACTTTTCTCAACTTTTTGTTTTTACAGCGCAGTGCTAGACCAGAAAGTTTCTGTTCCATTTATAACATGTCTTTTAATAAGCACTAAATTTGTTTTGTTAGTCTGGATTTCCTTCAGGAGCTTTTGATAACCTGTAGAATGTGCTGTGAAGGAACTGAAACATCTCCTAACATCTTTATTGCAGAGAACAAATGATGAGGAGCTCAAACAGACAGCCTGTCAGGGAAAATAATTTCGACTGCTTCCAAGAGTCTGACAGTAGAGAGTGAGTGTGACTCATAGACAAGTTACACATATCAAGGTATCTATCATTTTGCAACACAGGTTTGCACAATGAAATGTAAGTTCAAGTAAATCTATGTGCAATCCACTGAGATTTAGAGAAGCAGCAACAAATCAGCTGGGACATCCTACTTTTTTCTCACATCATATTGAGGCGTCCTTTCAGACAGCGAGGGGTTACAGCCTCTTCAAAGTCAGTCTTCTGTATTTTGAAGCAGTGTCAGCAGGGTGGAACTCCATAATCAACTCAGACAGAGGTGTGAAAGAGCTGTGCACATTCATGAGACGGCAGCCAATGTCTCACTGCTGCCACTGACCTGTCGCCATGTTTACATTGAGGACAGTGAAGACAGCCGCTCACTGTCTGTCTGACAGAGCTTCATAGAGACTGCATGTCTGTACATCCCAGAGCCTCTACATAGAACCAGGAGGAGGAGGGAGACACCACACCACACTGACACAATGATAACCACACCCAGCTCAGGGATGTTACCACCACTTTACTTCTATGCTATTGTACGATTTTCTTTTTCATTTTGCAGCATACAGATCACAGGGCCACATGTTTCTTATTTGAGCTCTGAGTTTAAAGTCAGAATTTTGAGAGTAAGCGCTGAGATTAAAGAATTCTGACAGTAATATCAGAATTCAAAGACAGAATCTTGACTTTATTCTCAAAATTCTGACTTTAATCTCAGAATCATGTTTTTAATCTTGGAATTCGTACTTTAATCCCAGAAGTCTGGAAGAATTCTGAGTTTACTTCAGAATTCTGAGATTAAAGTCAGAATCCTGAGACTTAAACTCAAATTTACTCATTTAGACTCGAAAACCTCACTTTATTCTACAATCTCTGACTTAATTCTCAGAATTCTGGATTAATCTCATTATTCTGGCAAAATTCTGACTTTAAAGTTGGGAACCTAAGAAAAAAGCAAGAGTTTTAAACTCAGTGCAAACTGTCTTTTAAACTCAGAATTCTGAGATTAAACAATTCTGATTGTAATCTCAGAATTTGAGGTGGAACTCTGACTTTAATCTCAGAATTCTTTAATGTCAGAATCCTGAGTTTTAAACTCAAATTGTGACTTTAATCTCAGAGTTTACCCTCAGAATTCTGACTTTCTTCTCAGAATTCTGGATTAATCTCGAAATTCTGACAAAATTCTGACTTTCAAGTCAGGAATCTGAGAATTAAATCAGAATTCTGAGTTTTAAATTCAGTATTCTGAGATTAAAATCAGGATAAAAGTCAGAATTTTGCTATTAAACTCAACCAAATTCTGAATTTATCTGAAGAATTTTGTCTGTAATCTGAGAATCTGAGAATTTAAAAACAGAATCCCAACTTTAATCTGACTTTAATTACAACTTTATTCTCAGAAGCTCAGAAACACAGAATTCAAACACATTTTCCCTGTGTGGCTCTAATTCTCTTCTATAGCAAACCTACTGTATATATCAACAATAATGCAGAACAACTGTCCCTTTCTATACATACAAATTTGTGAGTCAGTGAGTCCTCTGTCTGGAGCTCTGCTGTCTCTCCTCCCCCTAATCTCCTAAAAAAGACACATCGTGTTGAGACACTGGCAGAGTGCTCTGTAAAACAGCGGGGACGGGACATAAATCATTCAACCAGCTCGTATTTTCAGTGTGAATGATTTTCTCTACCACCAGACGAAGCTTTGCTGCTCCTCACAACGTGTGACGCTGCATAAAGCAGGTCTGCTGTCTCCAGAGACACCTCAGTCCCAGGGACACAATCCCCTGCTGCTTACCAACACCAAACACACACACACACAGGTGCCACTGTCAATTCATACTGCTCTTAACCAAACCAGCCAGGCTTTACGTCTCAGTGATTGAGAGGCTTTAACAGAAATAATTGCTTCCCTCCTCCGAGAGCCCGGCCCTCTGTCACACTAAATTACCAAACAGGCGCTTAGTCAGACAACTCTCTGTCACACACACACACACACACACACACACACACACACACACACAGAGGTGCTCACCACACACACACACACACACAGGCTTCCAGGATGCATTATTTTCTAGGGTAACAATAGCAGCTTTTCCAATCACTGTCAAGTGTTTGTGCCGCTGCAAACTAATTCAAGTTTGGCTGCAAGACATTCATGAAAATGGGCGAGGCGTCACGGCTGTTGAGCGAGCCCCGTCTTTTCTCTTCTTCTTTCAAAGTTCTTGTTTTAGATGTGGCTGTCTCACTCTAATGCTGCCCTTCCTCTCTCGTTCCTCATCAGCCACAGAGCAGCGGCGTGAGGCTCCAGATGCTGACAGGTCCATTTCTTAACAAGCATCAAATAGGTTTTGTCAAGCGTCGGGTGACTCACTCGCCACACAGCGCATCGGTCCGACTCTGTCCCACTTTCTCCGACACGAACGTGGAAATGTGGGCGCTCTGTGTTTCACGGACGACTTGCACTTAGCTAACACCCCACCCCCCCCCACCCCCGCCCACCCCACCTCTCATCCTGCCTGGCTTTAGGAACACAGAGAGGGACAACCAAAATTGCTTATTAGGGCATAAATCTAATTCAGTTTCCCTGCTTCAAACAATGCCATGATCTGCTGCTGTGTAGCCATGCATGTGTGCGCGCTCTGGAATCTAAGTCTGCATGCCTATTGGGTGTGTGTGATCCTCCTGTCTTTGCATAAGTGTGTGTTGGAGGGTGAGCCGGGTTGAAGCAATGCACCTCTTCTTTGATCCGGTGCCAGCGTCTCCACAATGCTGCAGTGTGATGCACAACCCAGTCGGTCTCAAAGTTATCACACTCTCCCAGACTCCTTGTGTGCTCACCAACACTCTGACACACACAAGTCACAGGTAGAGCCCTCAGAACACTGGGCTGAGTGCTGAATAAAGATGTGACTAAGCTGGATGTCACAGGACTAGACACAGTGTTAAAGCGTGTAAGAAATGTATTCACCTGAGAACCATTGAATTAGGAGGTTTTTCCCTTTGAGCATTCAAGTAGAATCAGTGAGTATAAACAGGCAGTGAAGCCTGGTAATAGGATTTTAATCAAGACAGACTGAAATAATCAGATGAGCTGCTTTAGTGTTTATTTTCAGCCTGGTGAAGGGCTGAATGGCAGCAGTGGATATCCTGCTATTTCCCGGGAATTCTTCCCAAAACCTTCTCCCTTTTCTCTCGAAGAACACCAGCAGGGGGTGGGTACTTTTAGCACGTCTGTGTGTCTTTGTTTACCTGTGTGTTGGTCTCCAAGCTTCATTTATTCCATCCGTCCACAAAACCTGCACTTCTCAAATACTTTTAATCCAATTTTAACAAGGGTGGTATGTCCTTTTATTCTGTGCTATGATTTGTTTTGTGCTGAGGCTTTTAATAAACTAAAATGACTGCCTCGCGGTTATATGCCTCCATCAACCGTTTACATCCACGTCTGTCCAGACTCATATAACACCCATTCTTTAGAACTGAGACAAATCATGTCCTACCAAAAGAAGTTTACTTTTTCTGTTGAAAATTTATTCTTTAAGGATTTATATATATATGAAATATATGTAATTTATGAAATGTTTTGGTTTCATTATTATTTTTTTTATTTCTAAACTTGTCCCTGACAAGAATTCACAACTTCAAACAATTTAAAAATGTGTTAAAAGCCTTCAAAGTCTAAAACTAACAATACCTACTGATGACATGGGTATAAAAATGTGCTATTATAATCATCTTTGCTTTAAAATCATTTTTTGCTGATAATCTTGGCTCTTTAAAGTTGTGTTACAGATTTTTAACAACTCCATCAGACTTTTGTAAAAACGTGATTTAATCAGGCACAAAAAGTGTTATACTCTAAGGACCCCTGGTTTATAAAAGGCAGTATACTGCTCAAGCACTGATAAACTTTATATTTTTCAATAAATTCATTAAATAAGTTGATACAATGTGTCTCAACCATAAAATGTCAATTCTGTAGCCTTTCTAAATCAAAACTAAATAAGAATTATGGTTCAAAAATGTGTATTCTGATTAGCAATAAAATGGCTGCTCACTACAACTATGGTGTGAAATGAAAAAAAAGTATGAGTTTGAGAGTTTACACCTTACTGAGCTGACAGACGGTCCATCTGATGGAGCTGACATCTACATTTAATAAAAGATGTAATCACTACGAGGTTGGCATGTTACAGGGGTTAGTAGCCAAGAGTTTGATCTTTTAAAACATATTTTCCAGCATAATTGAAGAGTAAAAAAATCAAAACCTCCTCAAATGTCTTGTCCCAATTCTCAAGAATGAGTGATAATTTATGTGGTGAAGACTTTGAAGGAATTAAATCAAGTGGGTTTTTTGTTATCGCTGTATTGGACGTGTGTGATTCCACTGAATCATTTCCAGGTAGAAACATGCTGTCTTCACTTAGAGACTATTTTTACAGAGGAGGACAGAGGACTGATAGAGAGCTGAACATTATGATGTCACAGTGAAGTTGACCTTCGACCTTTAGGATATAACATTTCATCACATCATCATTTTATCCTATTAGATAAAGAATTCTGCAGGAATGTCGTATTTTTGTTAGCATCGTTCTGGTTCGCTCCACAAAAAGCAAATGGATTTTTTCCATTGGCTGTTGGATTAGTGTAGAAAATATGCTCTATAGTCAGTAAACGTGTATGATACTGGTACTTTTAGTTCAGCAGGATAATCTTCACAAACACATTTACAGTATGAAGTGTAAATGAAATTGCCAAAAGTATAAAGCTAACATTAGGCTATAAACTAAATACACCATGGTCACATGACTTTATGTCACCCACACTAAGTAACTCGAGTCATTTTATGCTGTTGAACAAAATATGAAAATCTCTGAAGCAGCACAAAAGAAAAAAAACATAGATAGATCAAATAAATAGATAAATAAAGCATAGATAAAACAGATTTTGACATATGTAGGCCTGTCGGAAGTGCTAATATGCTAACTCATTTCCAGGTTTAAGGACTCATTCACTCTATTTGTGTAAAATTAGCCAACAAGATGTTTTGTGAGGTCACAGCAACCTTTGACCACTAATATCTAATCAGTTTGAGTCCAAGTGGACATTTGTGCCTGTTGTAATTAAATTTCCTTCAGGCACTCCTGAGATGTCACATTCACAAGGATGGGATGGACAGACAAATGGACTATGACTTCCCAGTAGCTCCATAAATCCTTTGCATTGGACTAATAAGCTGCATGCCAACAAAGAACCAACTAGACACTGCTAAAGACGGAGCAACCTGGTTCCACAGGGCCGATGGCGAGCTTGGTACTACTTCCTGGCTGACATCCCACTTGATGATGCATTTCTTTTCATTACAGGACGATGAATCATGGAGTTTGATGATTTAAGTGGGTTTAATTAGGCACTCCACACTCCACTTTAACATCCAAAGTGCGGAGGTCAGACAGAACCACTATGTTCATGTTATTTTCTCCCAAAGCCTGTGCCAGGACTCATTTCACACTCTGCTTTAGAGACTGAATGACTTCCACATTCACATAGATCACTTTCATCTATCAGAGGTGACAAAATAACTTATTTTAAACCAAATCATGATTTTTTCCCTAAACCTATCCAAGTAGTTTTTGTGCCTGAACCTAAACAAAATCTAAACTTTTTTTCTTTTAATGGAAGCCACATGTGTAATGTTCCGTGATCTACATAACGTAGTTAAACTCCAGTAAGCCTGTTACTGCCGGTATTTTCAACTCATAATATCTGTCATGTTGGGAGTAATCGACCTATTGTGTTGTTTAGGTATGAGGACGTGTTGGTTTTATTTCAGGCTACTATCCTAGTGTTCAATATTGTTAACACTAGGACCGCAAGCATTCTAGTACCCCCTCCGACCGCCGCAACGGTCAGCCAGACCGTTATATGTAATTCCATTGTTTGTGCTCAGAAGCACACCAAGAATGGAATTTTTTATACCAGAAATGATGATAAATAAACAAAATATCACAGCCTAGAGCAGGATCTCAAACTTTTCAATGTCTAAGATCAGTTTACTAGTCGGCTTTTATTTATTTTATTGTGCGCATTTTTTATTATTTATTTATTTGCTTCACATCTCCCATTAAAGTGGATAATTTGCTAAAATACAAGCTACAATAATAAATAATACATACCTTTTAGTCTACTATATCATAGCATGTGCTATATTATTCTAAAGATTTAATTTTCAAGCGGGTAGTGTGTGTTTTCTGGCTCCTCTGCGCTACCGGCCAAGCACACCTGGTGCTTTTATGAATCAATTAACGATCACAAATCGCCACGAATTCAAGCACTTCTGATCATTAATGCACTTAATACAGAAACTTTTTGCTCTATGATCTGAATGAGACACACAACAGGATGTCTGCCACCAGCTTTGTGTGAAAATACTTCAAAATATTAAACAATGAAGATGCAAACCGTGCGCTGCGCTGGAGGGATAAAATCCGCTGGACTGATGTTTGCTGCAACTTTTAGAATCTCAGATAAAATTCCAGGTGAAGATCGAAGCTTCAAGATCACTGGATTTTTATACTTTTATTTATACTTTATTCAAAACATGTCGGGGTGAAATGCTGCATGTGGTGGATTTACCGTCAGCAGTTAACTGTTACAAAAAGCGCCCCTCACTGAAGAAAGATGCCAAAATCTCCTGAAGAATGTATACAAAGCCCCAGACCAAGTGAGTGAGAGCTTTTTTAGAGTTTTGCTTTTTAACTTTCAGTGATAATTAACTACGATGTTGAACATCGCAGTGTGTGCGGTGCGAGCCGTCTGCTCCGCTCAGCAGCAACCTGTGAATCGGAACGAAGTGTGGAACCTGTTTCAGCTCAATATCATGACTTTGAAAACACCAAATGACTTATTTTAACGAATTTCGTTAGATTAAAATATGAAGAAGTGTAAAATCTCACTTCCACGAGGCTGCTCATTCAGACAGAGACAGATCACAGGCTGAAGTTGGCATTTCATCCTCAAAGTCAAGAAAGTCAAGCTGCACGCAGCTGCGCAGTTTATATTATGTTCATTATAATGTTGATTAATGTTGAAATGACGTTCTTCCTCAGTAATAATTATTAATACCATCAGATAAAACACTAAAATTATCAGGTTTGGAACCTACATACATCGGGATAGTGCAGGATAGTTTCTATCCTGTTTCCAGGATAGAAAATGCACTTTTATGAAAAATATGAATCCCTTCGCCCCCCAAAAGGCTATCTATGGGCACGGTCAAATTACGAAGTACGAATTTGTGCAAAAATAACTGCAGAAAATAACAGTGAAACAGTACCGAACAAACAAACAAATAGTCAAAGGCAGGATCAGCGCTCTGGAAAGCGCCGTTGCGCTCTCTGAAGGCGCTGGTGCCGATCAACGGCTTACACCGGGGGTAAAAGCTCTCAAACTCTGAAACTTTATGTACTTTCCACTCACAAGTCTTCCAAATAATATTTTTGTCGATCCCCTCTTGATCGTCGTGTTCTTTGTTGATTTCAATTTCTCTTTCTTTCTTTCTGTCGGTGTCCCTGTCACGCAGTCTGTGTCACGCTGTCCATGTGACTGTCTGTATCCCTCCCTCTGTGTCTCTGTCTCTCTTTGTTCAGACTGTTCCTGCGTATGAATATGGAATATATAAATATAAATAATAACTAATTTAAAAAAAATCATAGCCGCGGGAAAACAAGACGCGAAATGTATCACTTCGCACCTGTTGACCTATGTGCGGTCTATGTGACCGCTGTGGCGGTCAGAAATCTTTTGTTTCATTTAAGCACCTTATAAGCTTCAAAAAAACGTACAGAACACATATTTAGGAAAAGTCACAGAATGAGAGGCTTGTAGTTTTTTTAAATAAAATAAAGTTTTTTGGATTATAAAAACCCAAACGGTCTGTCAGACCGTCTTGGTGGTTCTAGTGTTAAACCATATCAAATTTACCGTCAGGGTGAAGATACCATCATTTGACTTATTCCTACAGTTCTTTTGACACTTGAGAACTGTTGATGATGTTTAAATTTAATCCCTTGTAGCAATTAATCTCTGATTATCCACATTTGTCTTTTATCTTTAGATGAGATTAGATACGATTAGATATGATTAGATTAGATTAGATTAGATTAGATTAGATTAGATTAGATTAGATCAAATCAGATTAGATTAGATTAGATTCAGCTTTATTGTCATTGCACAGAGCACTGTACTGAGACAATGCAGTTTATCACCTAACCAGCCATTCCCTGCCAAAACACCAAGACCCAATTTGAAATCTGAACATCTTCTGTGGTCCTCCCCAACCTTTGATCACAACTCTGATCAAAACACAAGACTAATCGAACCAATGACGAGATACAAGATATGTTCAACACCTGTTAAACTAGGTCAGATAGCTGGTGCTCATTAGAGGCTCAGGCATGCCGCTCATCTTCTCCTACCGTGTTAATGTTTTCATCGCTCCCTATGAAACCATCTCACCTCAAACCCTATAGTACTTTCTACTTTAAAAATATGGATCCAATTTCAAAGTGACTACAAATTTAAAGCACCATCTGTATTAGGACCCATCTGCAACAATCATCTTTTCCCTCCCTCAACTCGACTCTAACCTTCTCGAAGTGGAAAGATATAGATCTACAATGTTTTAAAGATTTATTTCACAATGACATGTTTCCTTGCTTTGATGATTTTCATCAAAAATACAATTTACCTAGCTCCAATATGTTTAGATTTTTTCAAATACATAATTTTGTGCATAAACAATTTCCCTCATTTCCTTCTCTTCCACCACAGCTTGATTGGGAAAATAAGTGCAACTCTAACCCCCCTGCTCAGAAAGGTTTAATATCATTCTTATATGAGAGCCTCTGACGCTTACAAAATCATTCAACACTCATTTTTCGTTTTACACAGAATCCATTACAGTAAATCCAGGCCAGCTGAGATCTACCCAGGTTTGGACCCAGGTTGTTGTACTCTTTCTTCTGCAGATCTGGCCCATATGTTTCGTCATACTCTGTTCTCCAAAATGATTGGTGTTAAATTTTTAAGACCCTTTCAAGTGTTTTACTGGTTGTTATTGAGCCAAGTCCACAATTAATTGTCATCTTTGGAGCACCGAATAATTTGCTCTCAATCTTGAATACTAAACAAAAGGATGTTATTGCATTCACAACTCTTCTGACTCGCTGAAGGATTCTGCCAGCCTGGAAATCTCCTTCATCACCTTCACATTCTGGGTGGTTAAAAGATATAATGTCATATTTAACCTTAGAAAAAGTTGAATACACACTGAGGGGTTCAAAAGATGTTTTTTACTGAAAATGGAAGCCTTTCCTTTCTTATTTTGCAAACCTGTCTGAACTGCTTTTGGAACAGGGACTTGATGGTGTTGAAAGATGTTCCCTAATTTCACCCATATTGTGCCTGATTTGTCATTACTGAACTATTTCTCCATGGTTTTGGCTGACCTGTCCTCTTTTTACATGTATTGTATACATTTTCATTGTTTAATGTTCAGGCCTATGAGACTTAATATGCTTGTACCTGTAAAATTATTATCTTCTAATGAGACCAATACATGGTTTTCGATTTATTTTTTATTCATTTTATTATTTTCTCTTTTATTAGCCAATGACGTTCCCCTGAGACTTAATTTCTGTCAATCTGTAACCTGCTGTGAACAGAGGAGAGTCATTTTATTTTCCTGATACTCTTAAGAGAAGAAAAAAAAGACTAGGTCAGATAAATGAAGAATAATTCATAATTTAAATCCCATGGCTTTGTTTTATTAGCTCTGATTACTTTTGCTAATTAATCAGAAATATTTTATGGTAATTTCAAACTTACAATTGAAACTTTAAAATATTTTTTTTGTTTTTCATGACCTCTCAGTCCACCAGCAGGGCCTTCATGGCCCCCCAGTGGGCTGCAGCCCATACTTTGGGAAAAGTAAAGAGTATGTACATATGTACATATATAGAGATACATATATCACGGTGGTGTGCTGGACAGTCTCATTGTAGAGGAGTCGGGAACCGGCCGTGCATTGGGGTGTTTTCACCTTTCTCTGCAGTGCCTTTTGGCCCAGCACTGAATGATTTCCATTCCATACTGAGATGCAGTTACTAAGAATGCTCTCGATGGTGCAGCAGTAGAAATTCACCAGAATCTGAATCTTGTCAGATGAAGTAAATACAGTCCACAGCCTTAAAGTCAGTGTTGTGACAGCTAATGACATCACATTTAGAAACTCCACAGAGTGACAATGTTGATGACATGAAAAGGGTTGCTTCTGATTCATATCAGACTTCCTGAGGCCTGTTCTGTAACATGCTTGTTGGAGCAGTTATTACAGAGGTCCTCTGTGGTTCCTTCAACGCTTCTTTCAGATGAGCGAGTTACTCAGTTTGGGGCTAAAACTGCATCTGACTGTAGATACAGCTGATTTAAACAGCTGATTTAAATACTGCTTAATAAAAACCTACATTAAATCAAACAGTGAATAGTAGAAAATCAGCTGGCTGGCCACAGTTTGGGTTAGGCCTGGGGTTGAATCATCCAAACAGAATCATTAAATTATTGGATTTGTTGACTTTTTAAATCTACTACTATATTTCCCAGCTGGTCCCAGCAGCACAAAGAGTTGATGCTGCGTGCGTTTTGACTTTGAATACATACTGTAACATCTCACACATTGAGGCCATGGGATACCAGGGGATATTGCTTTCAGATGCTTCACTTGAATGTTTTACTGTGTGGAAATAAACCAAACCAACAGGAAAACAAATAAAGTTACCAACTCAACCTGCAGAGTTCAATGATAATATGTTTTTTTGTCTTGCTGGTTGGGGAAGTGGATCATAAATCAACTTGTCCACGGTTAAATTTTATTTGCTCCTTTGCAAATTGTTTTACTTATTAGAGGTTATCACATAAAAAATATATCATGCTGTGCTAATCAGCTTTGCGATTAACTGGCTGGCCTCAGCATTCATGTTTCATACAAGCTCCAGCAAGGCCCCAGAGGAGGAGATGTCAGCAGCCCTCTTGATATGCAAGCAAGATGCTGTTGGGTCTTGTTGTGAAACTCCAGTAGCCTTTATTGAGAACTTGACATGCCTTTGAAAAACCTTTCATCTGCCTTGTAGGGTTGCTCTGATGGATGATGCCATTGTCCATTGCTGATGTCTGGCAGGCATCGACCAATGAGTCCTGTACCATCGTAACATTGTGATTTAAAAGCCTTCTGTATTTGAGGTAGTGTGTCTCCTCAGAGTAGCTTCAAGGCAGGAGTTGCTGCATTTGAGAACATTTGTAATATAGTTTTCTTCGCATGACTTCCTCAGTATGGGTAGCTGGCTAACTTTGTTTCACACACACACACACACACTCTGGACATCATCATTTGCCAGTTTAGTGGACATCGCCCAGACCTACTGCCTTGCTCTCAAACTTGCACAACACATCACTATAGTTTCAACCACATTCTTACATTCCAACTGAACTCCCATTTCCAGTATAACTGAAATGCTTGTGCTGCTGCTCATAAACTTTATTTTTACCCGACAATTTTTTTTGCAAGTACCTGATCAGCACTGTGCAAGCAAGATGGCTCACTACTTAGCTAATTCCATCATCAGCACCAAAAAACTGTTTTATTCTTACCACTTGCTCGATGAGACAAGTAAGTTACTAGAATTACTAGTCCAGCGTGGCAATTTTACTTGCCCTGGGCAATCCGTATTGTTGAGTCATGATTGATTTGTTTCGAACATACAATAGCATACCCAAAACACCAGGCTGAGACTGATTTCTACTGTTATATCCACCTGTTGATGATGGGGACTATCTAAAAATCATTGTAAACAATCAATTCTATGAAAGACTGGTAACCAGTGCAATGCATATACACATCAGCATGTGAGTGTGGGGACTGCTGACAAACCGGACCAGAGCTAATTGGCAATAGTGTTTATTTCCATTGGTCCAGGCCAACTAAGCTAAACTACAGGTGTGAAAAATCTACTTCCAAGAGCTTCATTATTTTAGCTTTGCTTTGTGTTGCTAAATTAAATAGCACTTAAACAAATCACCACACAGCAAACCTGGGGCCAGGTAGTTTAGATGATGTCTCATAAGGTTCATTAAAACCCTGTTTTTCTAATCCACAGTTTCTGACCAGCTCCAGGTTATTATCAGATTGTACACACATTTTGCTCAGTATCTAATCTTCTCAAATATGTTTTCCTCAACTCCAAATGAAATCACACACAGTCTAAAATCTCCCAGAGGATTTAGGCTCTTTATTTTCATCACTGCTCTCTTTTGTAGTGTGCCAGTGTATGTGTTTTTACAGCTGCACCATTATGAGAACAGCCATTTTCTCCTTTACAATTCAGACTGCTGATAAGCTTTGCCAATGGGCATCATTACAGTAATTAGCCTTCCAGTAGCGATATGAATGAAGCAATGCACAATTCTTCTGCACTGGTAACAATTAAGAAATGCAGACATTACGCCACCCACTGAACATGTGATAAGTGGGAGGAAAATGTCACGGTAAAAACCTTAAAACAACAGTCAGGGATCAATGTATAAAATTAATGCTATTTCAGTGTGTTTTAAATCCATAACCAACCGCTATTTTAAAGAGGCATTTACTGGTTTTACATATCAGAATCAGTTTACCCAGCGTGAGCTGGAGCAGCCCTCACTCTCAGAAAATATCTCAGAAGGTTTCAGAGCTTGACTAACACCAGCTAAATGCCAGGATATCTCTGCATCTATTGCCTCAATATATGCAAACCTTTTTTTTAAATTAACTAATTTTTCAAGTGAGGAAAAGAACAGAACTAACCGGAACCACCTGTCAAAATAAAACCCTTCAATTACATATTAGAGAAAAAGGGGCAAGAGGGTATGAAGTGAAAACCTACACATGACAGAGATATACAAGTATGTCATAAATAAACAAAAACATACTGTATAATTTTCATGGATCATAATTTCTTGAAACATATTTTATAAGTTTCCCAAAATCGGATTTACACTACGTCTAATTACCTCCACCCTGAGAGGAGTTCAGAAGAACATCCTTAATCCAGTGTCTAAAAGGTGGAGCGGAACGTTCTTTTTTAAAAATATGCATTTCACAAATCCTGATTTTTAAGGAGGCGCCTAACCCTAACCTCTTAAACGCTTAGTTTAGGACATCTGAGGATAAGCCTAATCATCTCTATCAGCTAATTAATAGCTCATGAAATAAACATCTGACAACTAAGCATTCTATAGATCACACCAACTGCTGATGAAGCAACTCTCCGGAGTACAGGAGAAAAGACAGAGTGGATTAGAGATGACAGAGCCATGTGGGACTACTTGTATTCACAAAATACAAATGTTGGCAGAATGATAGATTGTAAATGCATTTTACAAGCTGTATAGGTCTCACATGCTCACACTGCCATTGCAGTAAGGTGTGTGCATTACAATACTGACTTATAATCACAGCTTCAATTTCATTTTAGGCTTCAACAATAAGATTTTGTAGCCAGTATTTATGATAAAATAAAAAATAATATTATCTGTCATTCAATTTTGTCTGACAATATTTTTTTATACACTAGAATCTATTCAGATGCTATTCCAAACTGATAGGAGCAGGAGAGTGACTGCTGACTGACTGATTGCTTAATCTCTATAAACAGATATCTGTGTATGACTACAGAATCTGTTGGTAAGGAACAAGATTTTGGCATCGGAAGTGTTCTGCTTTAGTACTGACCAATCACGTTTGAGTGGGCTTTGGTTGGAAGCAGTCAAACAGTCCATGTGAAGAGCAAAAGATGTGGAACACATGGACTGTAAACAATGACTGCATGGAAAAGGAAGGCTTGGTCCATTTATCTGCTGGCTACACAAGAAGCCCTGCAACTTTCGTTGCCCTTGGAGGCTAAATGGTCATCAGACGACAGCCAATGTGTTCCAAGACTGTTTATTGGTTGATGAACCTGAATATACATTGTGAGGTGTGTTTGTCACCTATGATTCTATTCTATTCTCCAAAAAATGTCAAAACAAGTCCAACATTAGATTTTTGATTTAAAATGTCAATGATTGCTTTACTGAAATTAATAAAGTTCACATATAATAATAATAATAATAACAATAATGTGCAGTCCTAACACAGGAAGTGATGTGGTTAATGTAGTCCAGGGCAATAAAACAATATGTACTGGCAACAGACAGTTCATCAACAGCAACCAGAAAATTTTCAACATTCACTTAAATGCATCAATGCAAACCACCATGAAGGCACACAACAAACAAATACGCCCTGGATCATAAACAGCCTATCATATCCCTTGATAATGGAGCATGACATTCAAACAGCCAATCATTTAAAAGGAGTGTTGCTCAGTTGCACCAACAACAGAAACAGTGTGGAGAGAAAATGAGTCCAGTAGGGTTGGGCGGTATCCAAATTTTGATACCGTCATACCTTCTCCACATTTTACCGCGGTATATGGTATTACCGTGACTAATTAAAAAATTATGACTTAAAGCTGCAGTAGGTAGAAAGCTTGAAAACGGTTGATTTTGGAGTCTCATCTGAGTTCGGTTTGGTTTTCTGTGTCCTCAGCTCCTCCCGCTAGATGAGCAGCACAGACTTCATAAGTGCAAGTAACCGTTAATGAGGCCCGTGAGCGAGCACAGACTGACAGACATCAGCTGTGTATAATAAAACAGACACCTGACAGTAAAAAACACCTACAGAGGAGAGAAACTATAAAAACATGAAGATTCAGTGTGATGATATAAAAGTACAGAGAGCTGAACATAAAGAGACTTTTAAAAACGTCTTTCTCTCTGCTCTCCTCCACACATGAGCCCAGCATCACAACACCCGCTTGTTGGAGGGGGACAGAAAGGAGGATCGGGCCGCGGTCAGCGCCACATGACTGCAGCCCGCTTGGAGATGAGTCGGGCTCACGGTTAACGTCGGGAGCAGCTCTCCGCGATATAAGCGGTCATGAAAATGCAACTTAGCGGCAACACGGTTTGAGTCGCGCGGCCAAAAACGTCAGTACACAAGCAGTGTCATTTACTCACCATGTAAACGGCGCAGTGGATTCCTCCATGGTGCTGCTGCACACAGGTTTACAAGCAAACATGAAGATAAATCCACTTTTTAGTCCCAAAGGTTTAAGAAACAGACGACAAGTGATACATTTCGCAAGAGAGCTTTTTGGGGGGCGTAGGGATTAATATTTTTCATAAAATTGGATTTTCTATCCTAGAAACAGGATCGAAACTATCCTGCATTATCCCGATGTATGTAGATATTAGGCTTGGGCGATATTGTATCGCGTGCGATTTATCGTCAAAAAAACTGTTACCGATGAAAATTTGCCACTTTGCGATAACGGCGATAAATGCCACTTGATGACACATTTTTTTGTGCGACGCCCTCGCCAAAAAAAATCTGTTCAAGTCCGAACAACTGTACAGCGCACTGTGTTTCGCACATAGGGTTGTGTACTGAAATGCTGTATTAAACGGCAGAATTATTAGAGATCAGAGTATTGGTAAGCGCCGACATTTGAATTCTGATGTAATTTATTATCACACGGCTGCAGAATCTCTCCTCTCTGTCACTGCATCTTATCCATACGCACACGTACAGCACACACACACAGAGGAGGTCAGAGCGTTTCTCTTACCCTGTCTCTGTCTGATCTGTTGATTTTTTTTCATCAGCAGGATGTTTTATAGCTCGCATTTTGTCTTGTTTTTCCACATATAAATTCACCCGCGATTCAGTTTTCACAGCAGCAGCAGAGAAGCTGCATGTGGAGGAGACTTGTTGTTAATGACGGAGTTTATTAAAACAATCGAAACTAGGGATGTCCGATATTGGCTTTTATGCCGATATCCGATATGCCGATATTGTCCAACTCTCAATTTCCGATTCCGATATCAACCGATACTGATACCGATATAGGCTATGTGGGCTATTTTTCCTCAAAACTAATTTTAGGTAACATCACATATCTCCTGTCGTGGAATTAACACATTAGGG
>JAJHUR010140476.1:0-34186 GCA_027495735.1 Lutjanus campechanus | reverse complement strand
CCACACAAGCAGGATGGAGACATTTTGTGTTTGTTTTGTGTGCTATTTTTAACGTTTTATCCATGGTCTCCATTCACTGCCATTGTACTGGATGAGGCTACCACCCTGTTCCTCCCAAAACTCCAGGATTGTTTGGGGAACTGAAGATCTTCACTTATCATCACATCGGCATAGTGGTGAGTACATATAAAATGGCTTAATCTCACATGGTGTAGTATCACTTTAAGACAGGGGTATGAAAATGCTCTTGCATGAGGCCCACAGTTAATGCTGTCAGGTGAAACGGTAAAGTTGCTCCCTGACACCTACAACATGCTAAATGTGAAAGATGTTAAATTGTGCTTGGTTGGGGTCAATGTGTAATCTACTATAAATCTCAGCACAGTCACAGAAACGTTCTATGGCTTTCTAACCCCAATCCAACCATCTCAAATGACAAAAATATCTGTACTCAGATACATTTACCCAACACACAGTGAGTGACTGAACTCCCAAGTCAGTCAGCCTTGTTTCTATATTGGCAGAGGACAGTTTACTTACTTGGGAAGGCCTGAATATACTGCCAAAGGCACACATTCATGGACAGCTGCAGACATGTTGTAGCTCTGTTTATACTACTTACTCCAGCATCTACAGGATTGGTGCAGACAAGACTGTGCAGTTAAAAAATTCTACGCATACACTCTCTGATGATGAAATTTACATTCCTAGCAGACCCTCATGCACTCACAGAGATGGACAGTATAATAGCGGCTTAACTCTAAGATTACCTTCCAATCCTTTTTGCTTCTCAACCTTGTAAATTAGTCTTTTGTTCCCCATGCAGACTGCTGACTGGGG
This sequence comes from Lutjanus campechanus, assembly GCA_027495735.1. Taxonomy (NCBI): domain Eukaryota; kingdom Metazoa; phylum Chordata; class Actinopteri; order Lutjaniformes; family Lutjanidae; genus Lutjanus; species Lutjanus campechanus. The sequence continues at coordinate 33,346 of JAJHUR010140476.1, read as the reverse complement.
GGAAAACAGAAACATCAAGGATGTCACCTTGATTTTGACCAGTGAAAATGGGTTGGATGTGAAGCAATTGTGCAAAACACAAAAGTAGAAGCAGGATGAGCGTTTCTTTGAAGAAGCGACACATTGCTCGACCTGTTCACTGACAGATGGAGCATGTTAGGACATCTTCACAGGGAAAAATAATCTGATGTTTGCATGTTAGCTCATTTGCATCGCTTCCAGTTAGGAAGTGGTGTCAGTGTTTTCTACACTGGTATATTATTATTTAAAAGCTTGGAAATGGCTTTTGTTTTCAGAACATTGGCCTACAGGGACAGGTGTTGGAAAGAGACTGAAAAGGTCTTTACCAAAAGTACTGATGCATTATAAAACTAAGTAAAATAACAATGCTTTCTGTGCCCAGAGGGCTAGCCTCACATCCATTTAAACATTTATGTTATGAGGACTCTTTTGCATAATGTCACTGAAATACTGTAGGGGACTGCACATGAACTTCCTAAATCTAAAGTTCAACAAGCAAAGCCTTAAAATGCATGAAGGTAAAAACACACTGCTGAAGTTGAGTGTGTGAGAGCATCACGACCCTCGGCTCTGTTCTAAATTTAATCTTTCCCAAACAGCACATGAGTCATTATGCAAAGCAACGCTGGGCATGAGTGAAAGGGGAGGGCTGTGGAGGTCACATGATGCTGCGCTGCTCTCCAGCAGATGTAAATTCTGGCATCAAGCATGTGTAAGCATATGTACTGATGCACATGAATACACACAGACAGAAAGACATAGAAACAGCCCGGGCACGCACATGGCACATGTCACGTGTGAACACTGGCACACTGTGACATTAGCAAAGAGAGGCAAGAAAAACACAAAAGAGAGGGTCTGGGAGCAGCTAGGCTGGAAGAATTCAGCTTCTGTATGACAGCTGCAGGACACAGCAGAGCATTCTGGGTGAAAGAGCAACAGCTTTTCTCTGATCCTGATGCGACTTCACACTCAGATTTTAGAAGGACATATAGCAGATCCACAGACGGACAATATTCAAAATACGTATTTCATTAATTTTACGGGGCAGAAAAAAAAGATGTAATTTGTGACAAATTACTTCAAGAAATTTTGAAATACTTAACATATTTTGAATATGTCATTTTATTATCAAATAAGACACATTTCTATCCCCAGGTTTAAACTATTTTAAACCGTATTTCATTCATTCATTTTCAAGTTTCCCCTAAGATAAAAGTATAAAGTCAAAATATGATCAAATATTGCATGTGAAGACAACCAGCTACAGTAAAATTCACCGTAAGTACTGATGTGTCTACATTAATAGTGATATAGTATAACACTCACAGGGGCTATTTATCTGCAGAAAAAGTAGTTTTACTTTGATATTTTAAGCAAAGATCCTGTGAGATGTTCCTCATGGGACCAACAATAGAAGGGCAGACAGCACAGACCACTGCCAAAGCCAATGGTCCTCACAATAAGCTTTAAATAGACGTGTTTTGGTCATACAGACCATTAGACCATTCACTATAATTACGATGGGTTCGAACAAGAACAAGAAATTCAGTTTGCTCTAGACACCAGTGTGACCTGTTTCATAATGTTAATGAAGGAGAAAAAATAATTTCTGTATCCACTCCGTGTCTCTTACTTGGCCCATGCTACATCCTAAAACCAAGTTTCATGAAGACTGGGTCAATAGTTTTTCCGTAATCCTGCTGATGAACAAACCAACACACCAAACTTACTCATGACGTCATTGGCTGAGGAAACAGTGGAACCAAAACATAATGCATTGTGTTCCAAATAGGCTGACAAACCAGAGCCCACCATCCACTCCTGCCCATCATCCTACAGGCAGCCAGTCATTGGAGAGCAGAATGGGTGACCTTAGGGTGACAGAGACTGTGGCATCCTCTGTCAAACTGTGCAGTCCAACCAGCACAGTCATTTCCTGTTCTCCATGAAGACAGAGCAGAAGCATCTAGCAGGTCAAAAGGTGGCAAAGTCGTTTGCTGTAATCGCAGAGACACGAAAATTCTCTCCCTCACCTGCTCGCCTTGGCTTTTAGCATCTATACAATCTCAAGCCATTCATACTGTCTTCACTTTGTCCTCCACTGTGTATATTCCACTGCAAACAGATGCCAGTGCAGCACTGATGGAGCTGCATGGTGTTCTGTTCTGGAACTGGAGCAGGTACCAGAATGCTGTCCTTGTTGTGACTGGTGATTGGAACATGCCAAATATTAAAACAATTGTCATTGTCCATTCAAAAACAGCTACAAGGCTACTCTCTCCAACCATTCACCATATTTACATGGTGGCCATTTTCCTCTGATGTCACACTCAGGGTGGGAAGCTCAAATGTCACACAGCTGTGATCCAGGTTACAACATGTTTAAGCGTAAAGAATCTGACAAATCATTATCATTTCATCACTTCCAGATTGATGAGCAACTGAGAGACAGGATTTACACATGGATAGTGTAAATCTGGAGGGACATTGGGTCATATTTCAAGTTAAAAAAAACCCCAAACATATTTGATAACCTGTTAGCTACCCCAGCTAACAAGAGCATTCAGCCACTTCCTCGCTAACATCACAATTGATAGTGTTGCACAATATGATAGGAAAGATCACTTGCAGATCACTTCTGCAATATCAACACACATCCTGGACAAATTAAGCCTGAAAGTAAAACACACTGGATGTAATCAAGGTTGCAATGTACAGATTAACGTTAAGGTTAACTGCCTTGCTGTCTTTTCATGTGACTTTCTGGTGAAGTCAGTAATGTTGTGCAACATCATGTTCACTGGAACACTGGAACAATCTTTCTGTCTAATATTTCATACAAATAACATCCAACACAAAAGTTACAAACACTTTTGGAGTGTGTGGTTTATGTGGCATGTGTGTGGCAGTAATGAGCTAGCTGTTGTCTCACAGTAGCTTGAAATATGGCACGATTTCCCTCCAGATTTTCACAATCTATTGTCTTTTCAATTGCTGATCAACCAGGAAGCTGTGAAATGATAACAATTGTCAGATTCCCTTCTGTACGACATTTGAGCTTCCCACGCTGAGCGTGACGTCAGAGGAAAATGGCCACAGCGCTGCCACTGAAGGATGGTTCAGGAAGCTGCAGCGAGTGACGTTAATTGGAATGTCTTCCAGTCCGGTTCTGACAACATCAGGGCATCTGCAGAAGCAGTGACAAGCTTCGTAGCGACACTGGCTAACTATATCATCCCTATGGTTGCTGTACTTTCCAAACCTGAATCCCTGGGCTGATGGATCCATCATAACCTTTTAGCAAATCCTAGAGTATATCAATAATAAACTAATAACTCTTGAATCTTGAGTTGTATGAAAGTTTAAAACTCATGACGTAATCTAACATCCCTCGGGTTAGGTTAGGTCTCGTGAGTAAAATGAATGAACATCTCGTGAAAGTAAACACAGAGAAGCATCCTTCCGGCGTGAGATGTGCACGTACAAAACACAGCTGTTCATTCTCCCATCTGCCTCCCCATCTGCCTGGATGTGATGTGTCATCTTCACTGAGTTTGTCACTCAACTTACCATAAAATGCATCTTTGGCAAACAGAGATCTTTATCCATCCTTCATCATTGTGTTCCTTTGTTTTGGAAACACCCTTTGGCTGTTAGATATTGTGACAAAAGTGGTACAGAGGACAGAAGAGTCCAAACTGAAAATGTGTAGGGAAGTGATCGTGTGTTGCTGTTTCCTTTGAAGTGAGGACATTGGTAGTTTAGTGTTGTATATTTGCATGCCAACACTAACAGTCCAGTCAAGCAACAATATGTGTGTTCTGAGTTTGTCATGCCACAGAAATGTGTTATTAGCCACTCAGCCAAATTCACAAAAGTATACAAATTAGGTCTTAAAATCATTAAAAAAAACTGTTTTCTCTGCTCTGAAACACTGGTGGCGTGTCTGCTCCGTTGTCTTAGTGTCAAACACCACTACGACCTGAAAACTACCTGAAACATGGACGCTCCATCTAACAACTAACAACAAACATGTTTAAGCCACCAGAGCCAGAGGACGGTGACAGAATTATTTTTTTTTCCTTCTGTGTCAGGTTGTTGGGACTGGAGTGAGCTGAAGTGAACTGAACTGATTTGGACCGAGAGAGTCACTGAAGGTACGTTCATAACTGACCGTTAAAGACGGGGAGGGGAGGCGATGTTGTGTCAGTTCATGGGGCTTATATAGTGTTGGGGGGGACCATGGCTCTGGCACGTCACTGAGCCATGTTTCAGGTCTGCCAAAAAAAAAATCCCAAACACAGAAATGGTGAACAACAGTTAATTCCTTATCTAGAGGTAGATAAGGGCCGAACTTTGTGCAATATGCAGTTTTCCTTCAATATGTGTGAATATTCCTATTTTTCATCAACAGGATGCATAAGCATAATAGTGTGTGTGTGTGGGTGTGTGTGTGTCTGTGTATGCACAGTGGGTGTGGATGAGCAAAAGAGTTAAAGTAAAAAAAAAAGAGTGCTGGTGTCTGCACTCAGGACAGACAGACAGAGGGATTAAAGTTCAGCAGTAAAGTTGTCTACTGGCAGTGACTGAACAGTTTACCAATGAAAACACTGCAGAAAAAGTTGAAGAGTTGAAGAAGTTACAGTGTCTTGTTTACCAGCTGCTGGGTGAGTCTGTAGAATTAAACCAGAGCAGAGTGAGCTAATCTCACTCGCCTAGGTTGCAAACTGTGGATCAAATAGGTTTTTTAGTGTGTTTTTACTGGACACTGAGTATTGTTTTGTGACATTCAACTGTCAGAAAAACATGTAGTCATTGATGAAAGGAATAGATAAGTTCAGAGGCAAACAATACTGATAGATCAAACGATTCGGAACAGATTCTCAACTGGAACTGCTTCTCAATTCCCATTTGCATGTATGGAGGCAATTTGTAAATTCCCAAGACCTGCTTAACTGTTCCCTATTCCAGGACGAGCACTATAATTTTTCTTTCACTTCACTATGTGCTAGCTGTGGTCTTACTGGAACATGCCCATGGAAGTCAAACTAGGTGAGAGGAAGCAACAGGTTTGACGTTGCAGCAACAGTCATTCTGTTGCAACCTCATATGGCGCTGTTGCCTTTTTTATTCCGTGTGGTCACTAAACCAGATAAAGCTAGAAAATGTCACATTTGATGCTCATTTTTGTTATTGATGCCCCACATCTATCAGGACATATCAGGGTGATATTATGTAGAATATCCCAGCATGAGACACTGTTGTGTTGAATGAATGAATGAAATGAAATTTATTTTTGAACATGAGAATCAACAAGGAAGCATTTTTCACATGACATTTCTCACAGAAAATCATTTAAATTAAAGGTCTCTACATGTTCAAAAAAGGAGAAGGAAGAAGCTAACTTATGTTTACCTTCCCCTTTTATACATCTTTGATAAAATAAACGGCTACTGTTTATTTTATCAAAGTAGAAATATAATATTATTGGATTATTTTGTACTACATGGTGGTAAAATCCTTAGTCACTGCTCATCAAGTTGTTACAGTTTCAAGAGATTAGCCCTGAAGAGACAAACAACAGGTTCCTAATGAATTCCTCTAGGTACAGCCACATCACAGCTTCAGCCTATCAATCATCTGTTGTATGAAGGAAGCGCTCAGCTGCAGTGTTGCCAGCAGGTGTAGTTTGAACCCTGCAGGGCAGGCCAGTCACTGTACTATCCTGCAGCTCTAATACCTAATGCCCTCTGATCTCTCACACACAAATCCCTGCACATCTAAGTCAAATCAACACAGGAGGCCTTTGGCTCTGAGCCTCAGAGAAAGGCAGGCGAGCAACAGCACCTACCCTCACAGGGGAGCTCGGCAGTGTGGGGAGACCCGATCGCTCAATGCAGCACAGCAGAGTTTCCCCTGGATTCATTCATTCTGGGCTCTCTCACTGTGCCAACAAGCCTGCCAGAAGTCGTTATCAATGGCCATGGATCAAATGCACCATAAAACACATGGGCAGACACACTGTATGTAATGGGATTTCCAGATTGTGTATGTTAAATAGCTCTTTGTAATTTGGGATAACGTCTGTTGCTAATGCTGCTGTAAAGAGGCAGTGACAGCTCACCACAAACCCATTAGCTGATGTTGGTACATTAAAGAGAAGCAAATGCTGCACCTCTTACGCGGTTTGCTTCAGTGAGCTGTAAGCATTTAGTTAAAGGGCACAGGCACTTTTCCGCACCCATCCCCATAACATTAACAGACAACTGCCTCCATCTCTCAAACACTGCATGCAGCACAAACACTCTCAGTTACAATGAGTGCCACAGATGGGAAAGGTGCCATATGCCTTCAGCACCTTACTCCAAAAATACTTTTAAAGGGAATCATGGTTTAAAGCTTTGTAGTTTTGTCCATTATTTCTGTCAGTTGGTTACATTTTACTCATAAAGTAACTGCTCAGATCTGCAGCATCACTGCAACAGTAGGGTCAAGAAACAAAAGCAGACAGATGGTCAGGCAGGTTTATCTGCATTATATAAACCACTTTACTTGGATGTCAAACTGAAAGTGAGTGGCCTGGAATGCTGCTAAGAATCCCTCATTGCACAAATTGTGTGTGTCTAGAGACAGTAAATGTGGGGCATCATGATGGCCTAGGTTTCCAAGACACAAACCTCAAAACCGCAAATATGCTTTCTGACAAGTGGCTAAATAATTTGACAGAGGTTGTCGAGGACATTAAACATTAGATATGACAAGTCATGTGACCATAATGTAGTACATTCATACATATATGTTATATGTAAAATGTTAGCTTTTTAATTATTTTCAGCATTTACATTGTTCATTTGTGAGGATTACCGAACCTTAAAGTATCATAAAGTTTTGTTTGCCACAGAATTTATTGCCACACTAAATGAAATACAGCGGAAAACTCCTATTGGCTTTTTGCTGAGGGAACCAGAGAGATGCTAACTTTTGGGCTGGCCTACAAAAAATGTCATCTCTGCAGCAATCTATTATTACTGACTAACACTAGCAGGCTCCTGACTGGTTAAAATGTTCTAAATTGGGTTGCCAGATTCAATGATTCACCAACTAGCTCTACAAGTAGTTGAAACATCACCAAGGAAGCACTTGCCATTTCACAAGGACTTGTGGGCAAACTTTGCTGTACCACTTAGCTGTGCCATTTTGGTTTGACCAACTGTGTAGTAAGGTAGTTCAGATGCCCTTCTCCCTTTGGAGATCCTAAGTAATCAGTTTAGTGTGGTCTGTATCTGTTCCAGAGTCTTCTATGAAATGGACATACCTGAAGTGAGGCATCCAGGAGACCCTAACCAACCAGGCATTCTACTCTGAGCTTCATATCCTGTTTTCAAAGGTCTTGGTATGACCCAATAGAAGGACTATTCTTCAATGGTGAGCATGTTGCAGAATACTATAGAAACAGAGGAGGGGTTTCTGGCACAACTGCACCTACTTCCAAGGTGCACAGAGAAGGGAAAAAGGGCTAAAGAGGTCAAACTCCAGCAACACTTCTTGTATAATGGATGTGCCTGATGAAGCCTAAATTAAGACTAATTAGACTGACAATAAGGTTGTTCTATATAGTACAAGTTTTGCTGGAGTTTAGACCTCTTCGGCTGATGGGATGGTGTGCTAAAAACCCCTGGTCTTCCTCTCAAATCGAAGTGCTTACCAGAGCGTCTAACAGGGTCTGAATTGATGTCAGAATCGTGGCAAACCAAGTGCAATAGTGTGAATTCCCTCAGGGAGAGACTGTTTGAAAGTGTACACTGCTTTCCCCATTAGTACAACTGTCACAATTCACTCCGTTTTTTTTTAAGACAAACTAGTTTATTTCAAACCTATACTGGCCTGGACTGAGCCCCACCAACCTTCATAGCAGTCTCATTCTGGTTATTTGCATCTGCACTCATTCTTTCTGTCTCTACCCAAAGCTCACAACCATATGAGACGATTTCACAATAACTCACACTGTCACAAACATTGTCAGCTTACCTTACATGACTCTGATATCAAAATGCCCAGTACTCACCAGCTGTCAGTGGAACAGAACCTCATAGATAATTAAAAACATCTTCATGAACTAAGTCCAACTTTCTTTTGTCTTGTTGGTTGTTCACTGTTTTATACTCCACTATTGTGACTTGTGTTTAATTTTCCATTTAAAATCTGTTCCTGTTTGTGTTGTTGGATAGAACAAGCCTAGATTAGCATATATTTGTTTAATGAATGTTTGCTCTAGCAGGGACAGTGTGCCTCTTACTGCCGAAGAAACACAAGACACAAAGGAAAGTTGGCAGCTGAAGCCATTTATCCTCCTTCTTCTGCTCTGAAAAGGAAAAGATTACTTTAACCAAAAGTCACTGCACAGCGCTCTGTAAAAGTGACATCAATTAACACTAAGACGTAAGCCTTATTCAGATACAACACTGTACCAGTGTATAATACATGATAACCAATTCCAATGAGTCTCTTAGGGATGAAAGGAGCTTTAGCCCGGAATGAGAGTCCTGTTAACATTAACGAGCAGCGTGAATGACATGCTGAATGTGTAAATGCGAGGGTAAAGCCAGGCCACCAAGTGGATTCCCCCTCAGGGATCTAGGTAATAATCCTCTTCTGCAGCCTTATCTGCTGCTCTCACTTAAGCATGAGAGGGCGAGGAGAGGCCAACGCTGTGCCGCAACGTGTGTGTTTGACAGACAGTGTGTCTGTCTGAATGTTTCATTAGAAAGCAGTTCAGGGGAGTCTCCTATTGTTTTACCTGTAAGAATAGAGTGTGTGTCTGCACCTGTGCTGTTTGTACCTGTCTAAACTGGACAGTATAGACGTACAGAAAGATGTGTTTGCACATGAGGGATGTGTGTTTGCTTCTGAAAGCATCAAGGTTTATTGACATCTTCTGACATTCTGACAGTGTATCTACATGCATCTGTAAGTAGAATTAGTGTGGAACAGGTCGATCAGCGTGTAGCTAGGTTCATGCTTACCAAGTCAGATAAGATGGTGGATACACTCAGAGGAGCGTCTATGTGAATGATAAAACAGAAAATGAGTGAAACTAAAAGATGTCCAAGGACATTCAGTTGTGAAGCCAGCAGATCATTGTGTCTCACACAAGAACATCTTTGTTCATATCTTAAACCTCTCATTTTTTCCCCCACAGTTTGCTTGTACAACAGTGTCAGAAGTGACATTATGGGACCTGACAAAATGTGAAAATATTATTACAGCTGTCAACGCTGTGACATTAAAGAGCTCAACTATGACAGCAATCAGTGGTGGACTTCGGCAGTCTCAGAGGCAAGGGCGAATAAAGAATGGGTACCAGCAGTACGCAGTGGGGCTCCAGTGTGATGAAAATCATGATTCTCTTTACCACATTTTGTTCACCAAAGGGCAGTCTCAATGGCACTTTAGACTGCCCTTTGTTTTGTCAATTGGAAGGGCACATTAGTGGGCACTTTACTACATTCACTCTAGAGAATTGGCTCCCAACCCTGGGATCCGGGCCTATCTTTGGGGATCACCAGAAATCACAGGGGGGTCCCCAAGACTTTGTCTGCTCTGAGGTCATCAAATTAGAATTGCACATTAACTGAAATCACAGTTTATACAAACATCTGACCAAAAAACTATTTAAAAAGATAAATTTCCTTGTCCTCAATTGAAAATATTAGGCTACTTTGTAGGCTAGGCTTAACTTATACTAGAAAAGCAACATTTACCAAAGGTTTATTGGTTCAAAGAATGAATCACTTACTCTTTTGGTGAATGTGCATGTGCACTTTCTCATGTTCTATCAACCTTAGGGGCAACCAAGAGGGCACTTTTGCAGACACAAACATATTGTCAAAGCAAAACAGACTAAAGTGGGTGGCCGTCAAGAGAAAGTGAGCTTTTGTAACTTTTCTTAATTCTAAAAGACAAAGGTGATTAATGACTTCCTCTTGGCTGCGTTTTTGTCATCTACCTTCATATCAGACCACCTCTTACATAGTTTGGCTAGATTCACACTAATCTAGAGTTGTTTGTGTAAAGGAGTTGCTGTACAGTATGTCTACTCGCTTGGGAACCAGACAAATCTGCACGCTCATGTTTCCCTGTCTCTGCTCTGGTGGATATGTCTGGCCATGCTCCCGTTCGGAAACATTTCCACCCGTCTTGGATCTGGTGAGGGCAATTGCAACTTTAGTTTGTTTAACACAGGGCAGGTTTGATACAGTGCCTTACAGAGGAGCCTCACTACTCCAGATTTGAAAAGTCACATGTCAGTGATGTCACATGTTTCGAATGCAATACACCAGGCTCACAAAACTAAGATCAAACCATCAAACCAGGCAGCGCTGATGCCCATTTCTCACCTCTACTGTACTGTACTGCTGTAACTTGAGAAAGTCTGTCACCAGGGTGCCATTTCTTCCAGGCTTGAAACATGCACGTGTCTAACATTTTATTGCTCTGATTGGTTATAGGTCTATCCATTACATCCGGATGCATTTTGGTCTGCACCATGGTTTGAATTATAGGGAAGATGATGGGAGCTCTGCTTCCCTGAAAGTCCACTTTTGGGGATTTGGGGAGAGCTCTAAAACATCAGGATCCTGAAATTAATATTAACTTGACTAATTGTTATGTGTACCTCCGCAGCAACTGCACCTTCCATGGTTCTGACATGGAGTAGAGGAGATTGATAGACAGATAAACAGACAGAACGTATCACGTTTAGTTCCTGCTTGTTTGTGGTTGTAAAAAAGAACTTTCTGCCCTAATGCAATTTTTAACAGATAATAACAATCCACAGACAGAGGGGAGACAACAGGGAAATGAAGGGACAGTCAATGAGAGAGTATGTGAAAACAATGTTTCTACATGTCTATCATACTTTATGTCAGTGATTCCCAAAGTGTGGGCTGCGGCCCACTAGTGGGCTGTAAAGGACCTGCAGGTGGGCCTGGAGAGGTCATGAAAAATAAATAAAACCTTTTGAAGTCTCAATTTCAAAAGTTTGAAATTACGACAAAATATTTAAAAAGTAAAAAGTAATCTGAATTAACAAAATCCATGGGAATTGAATTGTGTGTTATTCTTCATTTATCTGTCTTTCAGCAAGAGTTACACTGTATTTTGTGACCATTCACATTATCTTATCTTGTATCTCGTCATTGGTACAAGTAGTCTTGTGTGTTGATCAGAGTTATGATTAAAGTTGTCATTTGGGTGGGCCAGAGAAGCTTTTCAGTTTCAAATTGGGCTGTGGGATTTTGAAGTTTGGGAATGGCTGCTTTATGTTAAGTCCTCCCATGAAGATCAGATGATGATGCTGATATGATTCATGAAGAGGTGTGCATGAGAAGCTGATTTTGTTTCTTGTTTTTTGCTCTTGATTAATGAATGTATTCTTTGACGTTGAAACAGTATCCTTATGTTGTTGTTATAGTCTCCATGAAATGTTACTGGCAGCATTAACTGTCTGTATAACTAACAGGAGAATGTTTTTTGCTGTAATCCTAAACTTGACCACACTGCTGCACACTTGCATGCACATGGACATCAAGTTTAGTAGCAGTGTGTAGTGTAAAAAAGGCCCCTCCTGAAAGCTACTGTGTAATTCAAACCCTGGTCTACACCCCTTGGAAATCCAAAATGAACCAAGACATCCCAGACTAATTATGTTTGTGAATTAGCCTCCAAGAGACCATGAACAGATGCATACTGGAAAGAATAATGGCCACTGGTGAGACATTGAGTTGTGGTGTGAGAAGAACCAGTGGAGAACTGGGCAAGAGTCTTGATAAGTGACCAACATTAGTTAATGAAAGCTTGTGTTGTGTTCACATCATAATATTGCAAAGTTTCACTATCATCATCATCTATTAGGCTAGAACAAAACCAGGATTGGTCGTCCAATACCGTATGAATACTGCTGAATCTCACATTGCCTGATATAATTCTAAAGTACCTGTTATGGTGCTTCATCACAGAGGTGAGACGAACGGGGGCATGAGACAAACAGATGGAGAGAGAGATAAATAGAGAAGGTATCAGTTTCCTGATAAACACTTTGATTGACAGGTGCTTGCGTGATGAAGTCTAGGCCGTGGCCTCAGCTGTGCAGAGAGGTGGATGCCTTCTGGGCCATGGTGGAGAACCTCACCCTCAGATGTTACATAACAGGCCTGACAGTGCACCAAGGCTTTGAAGCATGCTGTGTGAATCCTGTTGTGCTACACATAGAACTACATGAACACCAGGCAGGAGCATGGTCCTCTCCAGCCCAGCCGACAGCAGAGTATGTTGAGGGCTGAAGTAATCTATTATTCTGTCGAGTTCTTTTAATTCAATTTGATTTTCTGTGCAATTAAAATAAAAGCATAAGACCAAGGTGATAAAGCACTTAGTGATGCTGAGTGTTCAGCAATTCTCTAAACCCAGAAGCCATTTCTTTAAAATCACATAATAGAATGAGTAAAGTTATATAAAATATGTAACGTTGACTAAATATCACAGCGTTGTGATTTCAGACCACAGTCACCTCAACTTTCATCATGTTCAGATGGTATAGATCATTTTCACAGCTCTTGGAGACTACATCCTCACTTACTTACCAAAAACACATTTTGTAAATACCTGAAAGCCCAGATCACCCTATTATTTGAAATGAATAATATCTCTGGGACCTCCACCTCCATCCTCTGGGAAACATTCAAAACCTTCTTAAGAGGCTGTGTAATCTCATTTGAGGCCTCACAAAGAAAAGAAAACAAGACCAAATTAAAAGAATTAGAAAACAAAATTAAATTGTTACAAAGAAAATGCACAACCCCCCCTCTACACAGAAAAATAGCGATCATCAATATGAATACAACCCAATCGTGTCAGCAAAAAATATGCAAAGCCTTCCTTCACACCTGGCAAAATACTTTAAGATAATACATTAAAGCCCAATGACATGCATGAGATTTCTTGAATTTTAATTCTATTAACTTGTACACCTCAAGGAAACCCCAGAGCACACAACAAATTATGTATTTCTAGACATATATGACCTTCTCAGACTGAGTGAAGAAGACTGTGATACCCAGAACTTACTTGCAGAGGTTCAGAGTGCCATTGCCTTGCTAAAAAGTAATGAAACACCTGGTCCCAGTGGACTCCCAGGGGAACTATATAATGCATTTAGTGAAAAGCTGTCCTTTTACCAATTAAAACCATATGAACCAGCACAGACAAAGGGTGGTCTGTCACCCACCTTGACTGCGGCTGTGATTACAGTAATTCACAAAAAAGGGAACCATCTGCAGAAATTGTTGCCTGCCAAGATATTCATCAGCAGGCTGACTCCCTTACAGGATAACAGGAACTTTACCTTCAACCTCAAGTGACTTTTTAATATGACCTTGTTTCCTGCTTGCTTTTTGTGGCGACCCACACTGACACAAAGTATGATAGAGAAACATTGTTTCCACACACTCTCTCATTGACTGTCCCATCACATCCCTGTTGTTTCCTTTCTGTCTGTGGATAGTTAGAATCTGTTAAAAATTGCATTAGGGCAGAACGTTCTTGTCATACACTCGATGTTGAGAAGGTGTTTGACCAGATTGCTGTCTGCTGCGATGCTCAACAGACTGAACCTTGACAGTAAATTCCTATCTATTGCTGATCAAACTCAAATATAAGAATCTTACAGCTTAAATCCTCACAAATCAGACAGTAACCTCCCCTTTAGCTTGCACAGAGACAGGAAGCAGTGGTGCCCACTATCCCCTCTGATCTTTGTGCTGGCTATTGAATCCTTATCAGAATTGACTATGACAAGACCCTCAGACACACAACCGTACCACTAAAGGAACAAACAATTAGATACCGTTGTATGCAGATGACATCTTTCTTTATATCACAGCCTAAAACTACTATTCCAACTCATCTAGACAAAATCAATGTAATTACAATCTTTTCAGGTTACTGAATCAACAGGACCAAAGTGTCCTAGTGCCAGTCTACATGATTAACTTAACACACCTCGGTAATTTTCCATTTAAAATCTCCCCAGACAAATTTAGCTATTTAGGGACTGAGGTCACATAACAATACTCTTCTCTCCTCCAAGGACACTTGCTTCTTTGATAGAAAGATTACAGACTAGATTATCATTCTGGGAAAATCTCACACTTAATTGGGAGAATCAATAGCACAAAGATAATTTTCCTTGCACAGATATTATACTAATTTTAGAACATCCCTATTTTTCCCCAAAAAACTCTTTAAAAGTCCCCTTTCTGTTGAGACACAATCCTCAGGAAGAGGCAAAAACATCTCTGTAGGCCAGAGCTCAAGTCAGGATTAGCTGTCCCAAACTTTGTACTCTATCACTGGGCCTTCACCTTCTGGCTAGATACCTCAGCACCCAGTAAGACACAGCTTGATTCGTAATTGGAGATGAATCAGGCCTAATTTTAATCTTAAACCCATGTCCCTAGTACTATCCATTACTAAAAACCCCACCTTTGCCCCTTCTAACCTTGATGATGCCCTCTCTGAGTTTAGCGGAACAGACATCCATCGTATCAGAGACTAAAAGGTGTATTTACCTCCTTCACACAGCTACACACAAAATATAGCCTGGAGCAGAACAACTTCTTCCACTCGCTACAAGTCAGGGATTACATACAGGGACATTTAAAAGGTAACAAGTAACTGTCACCAGTGAAAATAAGTTGATAACCCACATCCACAATACTCGATTACCTGTGAGTTTTTGGATTTGGATTAATGGGTAACCAATTCCAGATAACCTATGGGAAGTAAGACTTAAGAAGATTGACAAAAGTATTCCAAATCATTGAATTCAGGTGTTCCAATCACTTCCATGGCCACATCACCTAGGCATGCAGACTGCTTCTACAAACATTTGTGAAAGAATTGGTCGCTCTCAGGAGCTCACAGAATTCAAGTGTGGTACCGTGATAGGTTGCCACCTGTGCAATAAGTCCATTTGTGAAATTTCCTCGCTACTAAATATTCCATGGTCAACTGTTAGTGGTATATAACAAAGTGGAAGCAATTGGGAACAACAGCAACTCAGCCACAAAGTGGTAGGCCACATAAAATCACAGAGCGGGGTCAGCACATGCTGAGGCGCACAGTGCACAGAAGTCCCCAACATTCTGCAGAGTCAATAACTGCAGACCTCCAAACTTCGTGTTGCCTTCAAATTAGCTCAAGAACAGTGCATAGAGAGCTTCATGGATTGGGTTTCCATGGCCGAGCAGCTGCATCCAAGCCTTACATCACCAAGTACAATGCAAAGTGTTGGCTGCAGAGGTGTAAAGCACGCCGCCACTGGACTCTGGAGCAGTGAGGACATGTTCTCTGGAGTGATGAATCACACTTCTCTGTCTGGCAATCTGGTGGATGAGTCTGGGTTTGGCGGTTGCCAGGAGAACAGTACTTACCTGACTGCATCGTGCCAAGTGTAAAGTTTGGTGGAGGGGGAATTATGGTGTAGGCTTGTTTTTCAGGGGTTGGTCTTGGCCTCTTAATTCCAGTGAAAGGAACTCTTAATGCTTCAGCATACCAAGACATTTTGGACAATTTCATGCTCCCAACTTTGTGGTGGAAACAGTTTGGGGATAGCCCCTGCGCACCAGTGCACAAAGCAAGGTCCATAAAAACATGGATGAGCGAGTTTGGTGTGGAGGAACTTGACTGGCCTGCACAGAGTCCTGACTTCAACCCGACAGAACACCTTTGGGATGAATTAGAGTGGAGACTGTGAGCCAGGCCTTCTCAACCTATATCAGCGCCTGACCTCACAAATGCGCTTCTGGAAGAATGGTCAAAAATTCCCATAAACACACTCCTAAACCTTGTGGGAAGCCTTCCCAGAAGAGTTGAAGCTGTCATAGCTGCAAAGGGTGGGCCAACTCCATATTAAACCCTACAGATTAAGAATGGGAAGTCATTAACGTTCATGTGCGTGTAAAGGCAGATGTGCTGATACTTTTGGCAATATAGTGTACATACTAGGGTTGGGCGGTAATAAGGTAATAAGGTATACCGGCGGTATCTTTCAAAAGCAACGGTATCAGTTTCAATACCGTCATTACGTCCTTAAAAAACATTGCATTGCACTTATGAGATAAGGATTAAATGTAAGATATAATTTATTCAATGCCTTAAAATGATTCTATGACCAGCAGCACTTATATGTGGTTGAATTTTCAGTTTTACTTCCACAGTAGTTTACTTTTGGAAACTTTTGATAGCCTAAAGTTTATGGGGGGGTAAGTCGCGCAACGAGTGACCTGGTCTCAAAGAAGAACAAGACTGCAGCAGTCTGGCAGTATTTCGGGTTCCGAGCTAACGAGAAGGGAGAGCCGGTAAATACTGACGAGGCAACTTTTTTAGAGTTTTGCTCTTTAACTTTCAGTGATAATTAACTACGATGTTGAACGTCGCAGTGCGCGCGGTGCGAGCCGTCTGCTCCGCTCAGCAGCCTGTAAATCAGAATGAAGTGTGGAACCTGTTTCAGCTCAATATCATGACTTTGAAAACACCAAATGACCTATTTTAACGAATTTCGTTAGATTAAAATATGAAGAAGTGTAAAATCTCACTTTCACGAGGCTGCTCATTCAGACAGAGGCAGATCACAGGCTGAAGTTGGCATTTTATCCTCACATGCAGCCGCAGCTGCGCAGTTTAGCCTATGTTCATTATAATGTTGATTAATGTTGAAATAACATTCTGCCTCAGTAATAATTATTAATACCATCAGATAAAACACTAAAATGATCAGGTTTGGAACATATCTACATACATCGGGATAATGAAGGATAGTTTCGATCCTGTTTCCAGGACAGAAAATCCAATTTTATGAAAAATATTAATCCATACACCCCCCAAAAAGCTCTCTTGCGAAATGTATCACTTGTCGTCTGTTTCTTAAACCTTTGGGACTAAAAAGTGGATTTATCTTCATGTTTGCTTGTAAACCTGTGTGCAGCAGCACCATGGAGGAATCCACTGCGCCGTTTACATGGTGAGTAAATGACACTGTGCTTGTGTACTGACGTTTTTGGCCGCGCGAGTCAAACCGTGTTGCCGCTAAGTTGCATTTTCATGACCGCTTTTATCGCGGAGAGCCGCTCCCGACGTGAACCGCGAGCCCATGAGGGCTGCAGGTATGTGGCGCTGACCGCAGCCCCGAGCCTCCTGTCTGTCCCCCTCCAACAAGCGGGTGTTGTGATGCTGAGCTCATGTGTGCAGGAGAGCAGAGAGAAAGACGTTTTTAAAAGTCTCTTTATGTTCAGCTCTCTGTACTTTTATATCATCACACTGAATCTTCATGTTTTTAAATGTAGTTTCTCTCCTCTGTCTGTGTTTTTTACTGTCAGGTGTCTGTTTTATTACACACAGTTGATGTCTGTCGGTCTGTGCTCGCTCACGAGCCTCATTAACGGTTACTTGCACTTAAGAAACCTGTGCTGCTCATCTAGCGGGAGGAGCTGAGGACAGAAAACCAAACCTAACTCAGATGAGACTCCAATATCAACCGTTTTCAGGCTTTCTACCTACTGCAGCTTTAAGTCATATTTTTTTAATTAGTCACGGTAATACCGTATACCGCGGTAAAATGTGGAGACGGTATGACGGTATCAAATTTTGGATACCGCCCAACCCTAGTACATACATGTTCAAAAATATCAAGACGTCTCATCCAATTCAAAATTGTACACAGGCTCCACTACTCCAAGGAGATACTGCATACCATAGACGTAGAGGTGTTGCCTATCTGCTTTAAATGTCAAACTTGAGTTCCAACCTTCCATCATAGTTTTGCTCTGTGTCTCAAGTTCAAATCTTTGTGGACTGACAGCTGTAGCATCATGTCTGAGGTTATTGATATTCAGATCGAACCAAAGCCCTTGCTTATCATTCTTGGCATATCTGAGACATTCAGAGGACTTAACACAGCATGGTTGTGTTTTCTCCCTTAATTAAGTCTCATGGTAAGGAAAAACACAACTGTCCCTGCTTCTAAAGTGTGGCTAGAGGACCTAACTAACACACTCCATGTGGAAAGGTGAGATGTGCTCTGGAAGATAGACTCCTGTGATTCAATAAAAACCCTCAGCTCATACCTTGCATCTATAAATCAAGTACAGCAATCAATAGCTCAGCAGACACTACACTAAAGTCAAGGTAATAAATAGTGAAAGGTTGCTACAGGAGGAAGGGGGGAGGTGGACGGTAAGGGAAGGTTAACTGAGAGGATGTGAGGAGGGTGGTGGGGGTGTGGTGTAAAGAGGTAACGGGGCAGGTATGAGAGTAATAGGGGAAGATAAGAACGCATGGGTCAATACCACGGAGACGTTGCAAGTCTATGACAGGGATGACAACCATCCCACCTGTGGCCAATTTAAACAGAATTTCCTCTCACACTGTGGGAGGAAAGCTGTCTGAAAAAGATAGAAAAATGTTCCACATCCAATTCAGTTTCTGAGAGGTGGATGGGTGGTTGTGTTTGTGACCACAGCCAGTCACAAAAAAGCTTCAGTGACACTCATCTGTGCATGTAAAACACAGAGTGCTCTATTGGTTTGCACTAATCAGAACATAACCCTGACACTTACCGAGGAAGCGGAAGGTCCTGCGTACCAGCGGGTTGAGGTAACAGCAGTCCCCAGTGGCCACGGTCTTCTCCGACCGGTCAAACTCTTTGGACGTGTACTGGACCAGGAACAGCACAGTCTCCGTTATTGTGATCTGATGGAAATGGAGGCCAGGGACAAAGAGAGAGAGAGAGAGAGAGAGAGGAAGGAGAAGTCAGATGATTGGATTTTATTTGTGAGTTGGAGGCACCATTGTTGGCAGCGCCATTTTCTCACACTCTGTCACACAGCCCAGAGCTTGTGTGACTGTTTTCTCAGTGGGCTCCATCTGTACAGACACAGCTGTGGAATACTCAGGAACATATGGGAGAAAGGAAGTCAGCTGACAGGACTGTGAGACAAGAAGCAGAGGTGTGTGTGTTTACCTATAATTTACAGATGTAGACTGATTATGAGTAGATTAACTCTACACTTAAGGCAAGTGGCACATTTTACTTATCTTGTACAATTATATTTATTAATTGAAACCAGGGGAATTATTATTATTTATCCAGATTAATCAAATTTTTTGAGGGGCTCAATGTGCTCGCAAATTCACCAAACTTGGAAAGATTATTTTCAGCCATGTCCAGACATTGCACTAACCAACTCCTCCTAGACTTCAGAATCAATCAGAGATTGATGAAATGTTAAATTAAATATTAAAGGCCTAAGCTTTCATTGAATGGTGAACTCATGGCATGCTTGATTTTCATGTTTTGCCATAATACGGAAAGTTGTTCTAATTGCAATGTATTTTATCCACACACACCCCACCCCCCTGCCAAATTTCACATGTTTGAAAAGAATCCTGGCCTGAACACATCTACATGCCAATCAGGAGTCATAGTCGTTGCACCACCTACTGGCAACAGGAAGTAACCCTTGTGACACAATTATCACTCGATTTACATTAAATATTCACAGTGTGGTCTACATTTGATAAACTGGAATATAACATATGATTACTGGGTGTTGTCTAGTGCTACCTAGTTGAAACAGGGAGCGACACTGAACTTGCAGTTCCGAATGAAGACCTCATAATTTCACTTTTAACAAAGCTAAGTATTTTCCTAAAGCAGCTGGTCAGCGTAGTTTTTTTTTTTTCCTTTTTAAATCAAACATTACTCAAACAGGATGAAACAGTGTATTTGTTGGGGACTATTTTCAGTGGTGTAAGTGAGTATTCATGGCAGCAGGTTGGTCTGTGTTGGATTGGGACAAAATAAACTACAGTGAGTTTGTTCATTGAGCTCATGACTCATTGAAGTTAAACACAGGGAACAAACAGTGGTCTCTTGCTTTGTTGACCCATTCATCCATGACCTAACTACTTTATAAAGTAGCACAACTTTCGCTTTTTTTCCTATAATGTTACACCAGTCACAATCCACACAGCCACTACAGTTCCTTATGAGTCAAATGTAAACTTTTGTTGATGATGCTGTCCTTTTTCTTGGGAGGACAGTCTCACACGTCTATGTTTGTCAAACTTAGAGCTCATAGCAAACAATGAGCTCATGAAGTGTTGGACTGTTGGATTAGTAATATTGTGAGGCACTCCTGCATGTTGGAATCCACACTAAAAGTTAAATGCTATGTTTACAAAAAACTGTATTAATTGTGCAAAACAAACATCAGCAACTGGACACTTCAGTCCCGATGGATTAGCATCCATATGAGCTTCCAAACCTTCATCTGCTGTGTATTTGTATGTATCAGTGCAATGTCAATATGTGACAGCTGCTACAGTTTGCTGCCAACAGCTCTGCAGCTTGCCAGCCACATTACACCAGCTCCTGTTCTCCATCAGACCGCAGCCACCAGCGCCCTCAGATATACTGACAACCAGTGCAACATTTACTGCAACGCCAGAGGCTTCCACTTCAAAATTGCTCAGTATTACCGGAGTAAAAGTCCTGACAGCAGTCCCAACCACGGTGCACCACAGTGCAGAAGAATGAAAAGTGAATCCTGGTCAAAATACTGTTTCTTACTACAATTTCAGTTAAGCTGAATCATAACAAGTTTGCCTGGCATGGAGCCTGACATGTATCTGTACTATCTTTTTTGTACAATAGCAGATTTCATTGTATCCGGTTATGGAGGTACAACTTGTAAAGCAAACTGGGATAAACTGCAGGGAAAGATAATCACAGAGCATAACAAATCCTTTTCCCCTGGCATCGTTATGGTATTGTCCAAAACCCTATTCTAAGCTTGAATAGTCCATTGATACAGTTTTACATTCATGCAGTCTTTTCAGCAGGCGGTACCCTGTTGATCAAGGTCACAACATAAATCTAAATTAATCATCTTTCTTCTATTATATGCAGTTAAAACTAACTTACATCATGAATAACCTCAAAGGGTACCTATGGGAGAGCATGAACATCTGGATAACAGCCTACAGAACCTTGCAGATGAGAGAGAAATGGCTTCAGGCATATACAAGATAATCAGTCTCTTTCCTCCCCCAGTAGCAGTATTCAGAATCAGAAAAGATGGCAGCAAGACCTTGGTATCTTAGTCACCGCACTTGAGTGGGACAAAATTTAAAGGCATTCAGTTTCTCTGTTCCACTGTGTAAGATTTACGATAATATAGGTGAAACATACAATTGGAAACACTGAGCATTTCTATTCCCCTTGACACTTAAAAAGATTGATCATACTAGGGCTGCACAATATGCCAAAAAAAGTCTTTTGTGATTATTTCAACTGAAATTGCCATTGCAATATGTGATACAATTGATGGGAATGATCATTTTTGCATCAACTTTTTCACTGGCACTCACACTGGCGATTAAATGAGCGATTTGACATTTAATGGGGTCTCTACGAAATAAACATGTTTTCTTACATCTGGAGAGTAAGTTTTTTAGGTCAGGGCATCTATGCAGCACTGCCGTATTTCATTATGATGGTCTTTTGAGAACAAAATTGCAGGGTTCTGCAATTTGGATATTGCACTTAGCCATATTGCTATTTTGGTAATAGTGCCATTAATTGTGCAGCCCTAGATCATACCCTCTCAGACTTTTGCTGGCTTGGTCGTGGAGAGGTTGGCATCCTAGTACACTCCCTATGGCTCTGACCTGCTGTCAAGGCCCTCTGGGATGCTCTTTCTCCGGCTACATGTATGCCGGGCATCAATCGCACAGCATTCATTGTACAGTCGCACAAAACGTGGCATTTGCATGCCCTGCAACCAAATTCATATAAATCATATGAACTGAAAAGTTATAAAATCCAATTGTTTTAGCTCCATCAAATGGTTGAAGGACTTTATGAACCTTGCACAGTGGAAGCTGCATCATCTCAGTTTTATTTGGACAGGGGAGGGACTGGATTATAGAACACAGTAAGAATATTCATCACCTCATAAAATCTGGCCTTCTTCTTCTTATAACATAAAGAGCTCATTGCACTCACAATCCTCAGTGATGATGTTTAATTATATAAAACAAAATTATGCATGACTCTTGACTTCTTGAGTTTTGGAACAAAACTAGGGATGCACCAATTGACCGGTCAGAGACTGGAACCGGTCGGTTTTCAGCGTGACCGGCCGGTCAGCGCCACATATCCGATTCTGTGCCCATCATATTCGCACACATACTCTGCACGATGGTCGTGTCATGCGTGCAGCACACACTGGCCGTAATGTCACACCCACCAGCACAGACTCAGACACATGCTCGCATGAAGTCCGTGTTAGCGACAGACTCCAAGAACAGAAGAGAAAACAGACAGTCTACAACGAGACAGAACAGCTGACGGTGTCGCCAAACAGCCGTAAACTTTGTAGCTCTTCATGCTAATGTTAGCCAGTAGCAGACTGCTGTTCACACACTGACAGTTAAAATTTCACCTCCTGTTCTGGCTGAAGAATAAACAACCTGTGTTGATGCGTCTCCTCAAACATTTTCTCATCCAGACTCGTTAAACTTCTTCTGTTTTTCTCACTGCAACATTTTACTACAGCAAACTGTTGCACCACGTCTGTCTCCGGTTTGTTTACATCGGCTTCTACACCAGATCACATGAAATTGTGTCCCGCAAAATCTCGCAAGATCGCGTTTCTTCTAGTACATATTATTAATTTAATCTTATAATAAGGCCTGGCTGTAATCTGGAGCACTTTTGGAGAAAATATATAAGTTATTTAATAATCAGTGTTTTATTATGAACATCCAATTTAGTTTTACAAGAAAAGTTGCAAAAAAGTTTGTGAATGCTGTCAATTATATTTCTTGGAAAGACTGAAAATCGGAATCGGCCAAAATCGGAATCAGCAGGTCAGACCCTTAAAAAAAAGAAAGGGTCAAGAAAATTGGAATCAGTGCATCTCTAAACAAAACTATATTTTGAGGGGGGCAGCCATTTTATTTTTGAAAGTATCTCAGAGTTCTCTTAATGCTAATCAAAATACACATTTTTAAATCATGATTCTTATTTAGCTTTGATTTAGGAGGGCTACAGAGTTGACATGTTATGATTGAGACACATCTGATAGAAATATTATTTAATGAATTTGTCTAAAAAAGTGTTTGAGCAGTATTCCTGCCTTTTTTAAATGGACTGTATTTATATAGCGCTTTTCTGGTCATAGACTACTCAAAGCGCTTTTACAACTACGAGTCACAACTACACATTCACCCCATTCACACACACTTTCACACACTAATGACACAGGTGGTTTCTTCTAGAAAGACCCAACCTGTGCATCAGAAATCATTCATACACATTCATACACCGGTGACGCAGCACCGGGAGCAGTTCGGGGTTCAGTGTCTTGCCCAAGGACACTTCAACATGTAGACTAGGGAAGCCGGGAGTCGAACCACCAACCCTCCGATTGGGGGACGACCCGCTCTACCACTGAGCCACAGCCGCCCCCTTTAAACCAGGACAGGGGTCGTATAGCTAACCCTTTTTATGTCTGATTAAATCCGTTTTTTTGGTTTGTTTGTTTTTTTAATCTGATGAAGTTGACGGAAATCTGAGACATTTTCCTAAAAAAATCTATTTTAAAATGATGAAAACTGGTACTGGTAGGTACTGTTAGTTTTACTTTTAACACATTTAATATTTGAAGTTGTGGATTCTGGCCTGGGACAAGTGTGTTTTCTGGCACAGAGTTTGGAAAGTTGGAAATTTAAAAAATTGAAGTAGACCAAAACATTTTATAAAATACATATATTTTATATATATTAAAGAAGAAATTGTCACCAAAATACCAAAATAGTCCTAATAATAATACTTTTTAAAGTTTGTTTTGTTTGTTTTTTTAGGACATGATTTGTCCCAGTTCTTAAAAATAGATGGTATAAAAATAAATGAATGAATAAAATACAGTATATGTATGTGTTGTGACAAAGCATGTGCTTGTATGACTTTCTATGGATACAGTATGTGTTGAATAGAAACACATAGAAAATAAACTGAACACTGTAACTCTCCCACTTCCTCTGTCCTCTGTCTTCTCTGTGCAATAGCCACAATTTTTAATCTTTTTCCAAGCAGGAGTGAAAACAATCTGTATTTATTAATGCTGTTAGTCGAGATTTCACTTCAGACATGTATTGTCTTAGATTTCATGAAGGAATGAATGCACAAAACTTGTGGAAAAAAAATGGTGCACCATTTGAAAAAAAATGACCTGATAAGACAGCATCAAACTGTCTGAATATCCCCAGATAGAACACAACTCACTCCTTTCAGAAATGCATTAGTCTTAGAAAAAACAGCAAATTTAACACATGATGAGAGAGGAGCACAGTATTAAAAAGAAAGAAAAAAACTCAGAGGAATACCACAAAAAATAATCTCCAAATACTGTTTAATACTTAAAACAAGCCAGGCTGCATGCAACCTTATTTCAAACTAAATGAAAACCTATAAACTGCCAGGGAACAGCGACAGTGAAAGTTTGTTTTTCTGCCTTCATTCTTCACGGTGCCATGACGGGCCGGGGTTAAAGGCAGCGAGGCAAAAGAGCAAAGCAGCCGCAGATAAACAAATAATAATGAAAAAAGGTCTGAGTTCAGTCTGTGGACAGCCATACTACAGCCTGAGGAGCCATCGCCCGCACAACTGCTGAGCTGCTGCTGCTCCACACTGATGAAATAACACAACTTGATCATAACATCTTCATTTATGTAACACTTTGGTGTTCCTAAGATAAATTAGAACAAGGTTACATAAGAGAGAAGAAAGAAAACAAAGACAAAATAACAGACATGCAATAGAAAAAATGGTGTTAAAATAGAAAAGCCTACACATTACATAAGGACGGAAAATCTCCATTTGAAACACTTAAAAAAGTTTCAAAGTCTTACAATAAAAAAGTTTGTTGTTTTTATTTGTGAAAGCTTATTTGAAGTGTCTGTGCCAGAGGTACAGCTGAACTGAAAGTAGCTGAATTGTCAGGTAAAGTGTGCGCTATGAAAGCAGTTGTTAAGTCAGTTGAAGGTTATTCACAGCCAGCCAGTTCTCACTCCCAACGCAGTGGAGGAGGTGTTGTGGATGGATGAGTCAAACAAACAGGACTTTCACCCAGGAGACCGAGGTTCACGTCCTGTGTGAAACCAATTTATAAACTTGCTCTGAGCCAGAAAACCAAGAATTCACAACTTTAAACAATTTTAAAATGTGTGAAAGCCTTCAAAATCTACAACTAACACTACCTACTGATAACAGAGGTGTAAAAATGTGCTATTATAATCATCTTTCTTTTAACATATATTCTTTATGAAAATACTGGCCCTTTGAAGTTGTGTCCCAGATTTCAGTTAACAATTTAATCAGGCATGAAAAGGGTTAGCTATACCCTAAGGACCCCTGTCTCACTTTCTATTTTTTTGATAAATTCATTAAAAGATGTTTCAACAATGACATGTCAACTCTGTAGCCCTTCTAAATCAAATCTATTTCAATTAGCATTAAGAGAACTGAGACACTTTAAAAACTGACTATGCTTTGAAATGAAAAAACTTTTTTTTAAACGCCAACTCTGTCAGATTTTTCATCTGACGGAGTTGACATCTATACTCATGTACAGTTGGTGATGTAACTTTCAGTACGCATTAATAATTTAATAATGTGTTTGAAATTAGTACTTTTTTCATTTTAATATAATAAATAAATATAAACATGTCGGTGCACCACTTGGGCAGACCCCTGTATGCATATCAGCTCTGTCAGTTGCATGGAGAAGTCAAA
Source organism: Lutjanus campechanus (assembly GCA_027495735.1). NCBI lineage: Eukaryota > Metazoa > Chordata > Actinopteri > Lutjaniformes > Lutjanidae > Lutjanus > Lutjanus campechanus. Next base: position 7,404 of record JAJHUR010140476.1, on the reverse strand, counting down.
GAGAAGTTTTAAAAAAAAATTATATTCATTAAAGGGATAGTTCACCCAAAAATGATAAATCAGTCATTATCCCTCCTCACCCACCCTCATGCCAACTGAGGGTCGTGTTTATTTTGTTCCACAAAACACTGCTGGAGTTTCACAGGAAAACAGTGCTGCAGAATCTCCCAAACAATGGAAGTGAATGGTGACCAGTTTTCAAATGTAAAAAACACCTGAGAAAAAAAAGACAAAAAACATAAAATGCTGTATACTGCTCATCTGGTGCAATCCAAGTCTCCACGTCATTTGCACATCATCACACCACACACAACCAGTTCAGACAGTGTGCATATGTTATCGTGGCTCCAAGCCACAAAGATTCAGGTTAAAAACATGGTGTAAATAACATTAAAGTAACATTAAAGTCATTTTTAATGTTAGGGCACAGGAGACTTGGATCACACCAGACAAGCAGTATGGAGGCATTTTATGTTTTTATTCTGGTCACCATTCACTTCCATTGTTTGGGAGATTCTGCAACACTGGTTTCCTGTGAAACTCCAGCAGTGTTTTGTGGACTAAAAAACTAAACCTGACCTTCAATCAGCATGAGGGTGAGTTGATAATGACTGAACTATCCCTTTGAATATATGTTCTTAAGGATTTATACGTATATAAAATGTAGTTATGTATGTAACTAACATACATATTATAATCCAAACCATGATCTTTTCTTAAATCTCACCAAGTAGTTTTATTAACTAAACCTACTCAAGCATGAAGCATTTTGTGCCTTCATTTTGAAAGTCTATTTGGTTGTTGCATATTTATTATTGCTCGACTGCAGAGCTCTGCAAAACTGATGCAACAGCATCATAGTTTGACGTGTAGGGCCACTGACCAAGCTGACAGATTTGACAAGCTGGGAGTGAGAAACTGTTGGAACTGCAATTAAATCAACTTTCAGCAGCAGTCAAAGAGCTGAAAATGTTGGTTGAGGTGTATTCATTGAAGACAGATTACCTTTCATTATATAATACGGAATGAAAGATGTTCAAATGTCAAAGAGTAACAGGTGAATGGTTTTGAAAAATGAATTGTGTTTTAAATGGAAACTGAATACAGAATTTGAAGGAAAAATGTCAATAGCTGGAGCTCTGCACAAACGCTGCTTTCTTCTGTTGATTATGGTCTACTGAGCATAAATACTGTGATACAATGTCACAATAAAGTCACATTTCTTTTCATTTCTTGATATTTGCACCTGTTCTAGAGTTGAGCACATGGCTTCATGTATAAAGGTGGTTTTGTCGAGCCGGCCCCTGGCGAGGCCTTTCATAGCTCAGAGGCATCTTTCCTCTCGGTCTGCTGGGTTTCAGCTTTCACTGCAGGTTAAAAAGACCTTTAAAGATCTGAGCTGTGGTGACCAGCCACATTCAACCGAGCCTTAAAGCTACTAAATACAACCTTCACACTGGCAGCTCCACAAAAAAACAGCACAAGGAAAGTGTGAAAAATCTGAACTTCTATACCCAGAAGTCTTTCAAAGTGATGACAGTAAACTGCTCTTTGGTCCACCGGGCGGACTCTTCTGTCACGCTTTATAGGGAGAAGGGCAGAAAGTGGCAATAACCTTGCCAAGGTGAGCTTTGTCTGGACAGTGTTCATGTTCAGAACTGTTTGACATTATTGAATCTCTACAAGAAAAAAGGAAAATACCCTAACTGGGGATGAGACATGATAGCATTACATTGAAACTGAATTTATTTCTGAATCCACTGATCGAAGCAAAATCCTTTCAAATCCCTTATCAACTCTTTTAGGCAGTCTGTTTGATGGGGAATTAAAGTTAGTTTAAAAATGTTTTTATTTCACTTAGTTTCATATCTAAACCATGGGGATAAACCATGGAGATTCTACTGTGCTGAATGATGAAGGGCTTTCACCACATATTTTGTCACTGCTCTGTCCTAATTCATTTTTCATTTTGTCTCAAGGGAAATCAGTGTTTGCTCCTCAGAGGGGCTGCGCTACAGCTGCACGAGGAAAAATAACACAGTGGAAATAATATCAATTCTACTTTATCATTCAGCGAATATCAACTAAATAAAATGAAGATTTTTTTTATTGGGCAAATTAAACCAGAAACACAATACTTCCAAATATTACCTGAGGGACTGATATAAAATATATGCAGGCAGGCAGCAGGTGAGAACAGTAATATAACAAATACAATACAATAATACCCTGTTTTTACTTGGAGAAGTCAGAAATTGAAATGATTGTGAAGTATTTTTGACGTTTACATCCACTAATACAGTAATAAAGTCACAACCTTTGACCACTTATCCTTCCAAACAATGGGACATCACTTTTTGATATGACAGTGATGTAGGCTAGCTGATAACCAAAACTGATGACATGAAGGCAAAAATAGCCGGTGGAGGACACCAAATTGTGGACAACACATTGTTGAAGGCCAAGTCATGTGTCTGGGAGGATTTTGGGGTGCTCAAAGACTGTGAGAATAATGTTGACAGTGACTTTGCTGCTTGTAGAAAGTAAGTGAGTGACTGTATGTTTGTTTAACCACTCGTGTGGGTCAGTTCATGGGATTTATATTCATGGTTTCGGGCAGGTGTGGATTTTACTTAGAGATAATTGTGGGTAATGGGTCAGTTCTGTGACAGGAACTGGAGTGCACTCTGCCTCGGCTGCAGCGGGAGTCCCAGGGGCTGCAGCGTGAGCAGCCTCGCTGTGTCCTGGCTGCTGTGAAGGTCTGGGGACTGCAGGACGAGCAGCCCCACTTTGTGCCCGGGCTCTGTGCCTGGGTCGCAACAGTGTCTTCTTTGACTGACAAATTTTTGTCAGATGATCCATCACAACGTACTACCCCAACTGCCTGGCAGTGAAAACAGCTGACAGCAACTGACAGAATATCTTGTCATTGGTGGGGTTAGGATGGTACATATACACTGACCAGCCACTACATTAAACCACCTGCCTAATACTGTAATATTGTGTTGGTCCCCCTCATGCTGCCAAAACAGCTCTGATCCATCAAAACCTGGACTCCACAGATCTCTCAAGGTGTTGTGTCGTATCTGACAACAAGACGTCATCAGCAGGTCCTTTAAGTCCTGTAAGTTGCAATGTGGGGACTTCATGGATCGCACTTGTTCAAGCACATCCCACAGATGCTTGATCAGATCTGGAGAATTTGGAAGCCAAATCAACACCTTGTCTACATCAGGCCACCTTCTTCCATCACTCCACAGTCCAGTTCTGATACTCATTACCCATTGTAGGCACTTTCGGTGGTTGACAGGGGTTTCTATCAAAGGCAGCATAAACTTTTTCAGTAGTTTCTACTAAAGTTGGTCTTCTGTGGAATCAGCCCAGACGAGCAAGCCTTTGGTCCCCATGAGCATCCATGAGCCGTAGGCATCCATCAAGCTGTCACCAGTTCACTGATTGTCCTTGCTTGGACCACTTTTTTAAGTACTAAACCACGGCATACCAGGAACATCCCACGAGACCTTCTGTTTTGGAGATGCTCTGACTCTGTCGTCCAGACATCATAGATTGGTCCTTGTCAAAGTCACTCTGATCCCCATGCTGCTCATTTTCCTGCTTTGAACACATCAACTTGAAAAACTGACTTGCTGCCTGATATATCCCACCCACTGACAGGTGCCAGTGTAACAAGATGATCAATGTTAATCCCTTCACCTGTAAGTGGTTTTAATGTTGTGGTTGCTCACTGTTTGTCTGCCTGATTCAAGCCTGACTGATATACGGAAAAAAGTCAAGCTATCCAGGAGCATAACAGACTTAACTGCAACAGGAATGTTCACCATCTGCTCACATTTACCTTCTGTATCAAAATCAAACTTTCTGTACCAAAACTTTATGAAGTTAGAACATAACTGGAGAGGCTGCACAATAGAACTCGGCTAGGTCCCAGTGGGACAGCCACAGACTCGACAAGGACAACTTGACACAAATATTCACTCACCAACAAGTCAGGTTATTTAAATGAAAATGCATTTGTTTGTTTGTTTTTTACATAATATTCTTATTCCTTTTCCTAAAGACAGTACTTATAGAGTGTGATTTTTACTTTAAATTATGAGAAATTAAACTACTGGTGTTTTCTTCTCCAGCAAGAGCCTCCCAAGACTCCCCAGCATCAGCTCAATAATGGCCAGCTCTGGAGAAAAAAACTGTGACGCTGCCCCTTCTCTCTTTCTAAAGTTGTGAGTGCTGTGTGAGGAATGTACGTATTATGGAAGTAAAGCATGTGACCCTGACCAATATAAACCTGAAAAACTTAAATTTCTTAGAAGAAGAGGCTTTGAAGAACCTATTAGAGCCATGAGGTTTCCGAAATCAGTGAATTACAAATCTGAAAACCCTGTTTTATTATTATTGGTGCAATGTAAGTGTTAATTTGAAGATAAACTTCTGTGTACAAATATGTTGGTTGCAATCCCCATCCATGGTCAAGTTAACATAAATAAACATGCAATGTCTTTGTAGACTTATAAAAGATCATGGCTTGAGTTAAAACAAGTATCTCTGTCACGTGCAGCCACGCAATTTAACATAACTTACATACAAGAACACAACAATACAAGGTGATTTTATGTATAATTTACAAGGTTGTAAAATGATTACAATGTAGTTCCCTCTTTGATTGACTGGTTGGGAATCTGATGAATAAATAAATAAAAAATATAGAACAAACTAATCAATATGGTGGAGTGCTGGGGATTAATTGAGCAGTTGAAGCTTGAAGAAAGAAGTTGCTCTTCAGTCTGGTGGTACAGCAGCAGATACCTGTGCATCTCCTGCCTGATCGCAGCAGGGTGAACAGGCCGAGGCTGGGGTGGGTGATGTCTTTTAGTATCTGTATCACTGATACTCTAGGTGGGTATTAATGATGTTCTGGGCAGTTTTAATAACCTGCTGTAGAGTTTTCCTGTCCTGGGCCATGCGCATCCCATGATGTCAGTTTGTGATGTTTCCAGTCACACTGACTTTTGGCTTCACACTGGACATGAACCCTGCTCTCCTGGGTGATCGTGTTTGTTTGATCCACCCGTTCACCCCACCTCCTCCAAACGTGGACTTTCTCACTCTTTATACTACGTCACCAGACTTTGACAGTACATCAAAACAATGTTATAGAGGTGCCTCTAGAGATGATGCTAGAGGGGTACCTACAGCATTGTAGGGGCACTGACCAAGCTGCCATATTTGATGCATTGGGCATGAGAATGGACTGAATATATGGTAACACTCACAGTGTTTGTGTAAAACCTAGGGAATGATTAGAAGCAGTTCAGGTTAAAAAACACAGCATTGATTAGTTTTACAATAAATACTGTATGTAGCTTAATCATTCAGGCCACATCATATGCATCATATGCATTACTCTGATGTATTATGGGAAAAGGAACTGATTAATACACTTTCATATAACATGACTGATTTTGGATGGAAAGTGAATTTAGAGCAGGGGTGTCAAACTCAATTTCATCCTGGGCTACATCAACTTTATGGTTGCTTTCAAAGTGCCAGTTATAATGCCTCTGCGTTTGATTATTATTGGCTTATTTAATGATTAATAATCAGCTCTAGTTAGCAGAAGTCCTGGAGAAATAATGTCAAGCTGGCACTTAAGTTTACAACCATTTGGCCTATGAACAATGAGAAGACAGCGCAGCTTGTATTCACTCTGCCATCAGTAATTAAATCCTAATTAATTAAAGCCTTCCCTCTTAGACGTTTTGCAAGACTGCTACTTTTAACATTATTAGCCATGACTACACATGGGAAACATTATTCTTCAGGGCTTTCTGCTGAAATCTTGCTATTTAAACCCCCCTAAACCTAACCAAGAAGGAATTTCTGGCAGAAACCCTTGAAGACTAACAACAGCACTACAACCACTCAGCAAGAGTGCCACTGCTGCAAACAGCTACATGATAGTGCATGGATAACAAAATCTAGATGCATTCTGGGACATGTAGTGTATGGACAACAACAAAATAGAACAACAAATAGAATTGTCTAAGCAAGCTCTCAAGGACCACATAAAATGTGGTTCCGGGCCAGATTCGGCTCATGGGCCTTGAGTTTGACACAAAATTTAGAGTCTGACTCTCAGTTCAGACTGGGACAACCAGGACCTGTTTGAGAGCTGGAATACATTTGACAAAGCCATAGCCGTATAAGAACAGTGACAGAATGGAACCACCACGGTTTGAAACTATAAGACATGACATGCTAAGTGGCTGTTAGGTACCATTACTAGAATCTCATTTCAAGTTGCCAATGGAAACCTGTATGAGGGGTGTGCATGAGTGGGTAGAGTGAGTGCAGTGGAGCAGTGAAAACAGCTTGGCTTTTTTTATAACTGCTTTTACTCATCAAATGGCGAGTATGGTGGATTTACCAAGCCTTAAAAATAAAAGGCAAGCACATGGAAGGAGTTGATAACCCTGTGCAGTTGTGTCAGCAGGCCATTTCCTAACAGAGCCACACAGGTCCTTTTCACAGTGATAAAGCAGCAGTGGGCAGACTGTAGGACAGGGCTGGCACTGCTGGATAAAGCTCACTGTGTCCTTAGTAAGCTTCCGTGACCAGAGGCCCACAATAGGACATGATAAACACTTTTGTGGCTGCTTGTCTCCAGGATGTGCCCCGTGCCCCTGCGTCTTCTGAGCCCAGAGTTGTGCTTCCAGCAGTGCTTGGCCGATTTCACACTCACTGCACCGAGGGATTAATCTTTAATTTACAGGTTCCCCCCGTTGGGATTTGTACCGACAACCTCCTGACCTTGCCCAGTCTGAATGTTTCCACCTGGCTGAACATCCAGACACATAGAGTCCCGTCAGTGAACGCAGCACAGTGCACCCAAGTGCGCGTGCAGCCGTGCACATGTGCCATTCGGTGTGTGTGGTCACTATGGGTACCGAGGCCCCGGAGCTGAAACCCACAGAGCTGCCACGCACTCAGGCGTTGCCACAGTGATTTATTCAGGTCGACTGGTGGAGAGGGCAGATGAGGTAGAGGACAACTGAGACCAGAAAACTTGGACTGAAGTTGAAAATACACAAAAAGCTTTTTGTTTGTTTTTTTATCTTTATATTTTAAAATTTAATGTCGAGAAAAGGTGTGGATTTGGGAGTATCCTCCAGAACAGTTACTTTCAGCACAGTAAAGTCTCTGCAACAGAATTTAGACCATCTTATAATTGTCTACTGAGACATCAGAACCCAAATTAAAATAGTTTTGTTTTATTTGGCAAGCATTAACCTTTTGTAGGTCCAGGGCCAGATTAATGGTATTTCCTCACAAAGAAATACAGGGTGTCCATAGTCTCTTTACAATTTAACAAATTTATTACAAAAG
>JAJHUR010140475.1:1897-22827 GCA_027495735.1 Lutjanus campechanus | reverse complement strand
TCATGGCCTGCGGGTGTCGGCATGCGGGTGATCCGGATTCACGATCGGCTTTATTCGCGTTCCGTGGGCTCGGCGAGAGCCGGGGGTCGAGTCGCGCGGGGAGGCTTGGCCCCCGTTCATAACTGCTTGCAGTTCTAGTTAGGGGGCCAAGCCCGCGGGGCCTGGGGGACGCGGATGCACAAGCATACGCGTTTCCCAGGACCAGCGGTGCTGGGAACCCTATTGTTTTTGTTCGGATTTTTATTATTTTTTTTTTTTTTTTTCTTCCCCCAATAAAAGTGGTGCTGCAGGCTAAACCGTGCAAGGGAGGGCGGTGCAATTTGGAGGTTGGTTCAGACCCCTGCACGTACCTCAGATGCAAAAAATCACATATGTCCACCAGCAGGGGGCGCTATAACCAAGGGAAACGCTTTTTGGGCTATAACTTCCACACAATATGTCGCACATTCAAAAGTCTCATATCGCCACATTCCTTGAATAGCCCTGAATCAGGTGGGCTAGGCCACGCCCATTTCCGCCTATAATTTTTTTTCACAAAATCGCAAAAACTGGAAAACCTAGTTTTTCGAACTCCTCGTTGGGCTTTCGTCCGATCATTGTGAAATTTGGTAGGTATACTCGTCAGTTGGACCTGATCTAAAGTTATCAAAAGAATTGTCTTCGGTCAAAAAATACGCAAATTATTCACAAATAAATTTTTCTAGCTAGCTATTAAAACGCAAACAGTTGCATATCTCAGTCAAAATAAATGTTAAGGACAGAAAATCTGAGATCCTTGGTTGGCATGTCACTGTGGGGGGAGTATCCTAATTTGGCTTATTTTGGCCACTAGGGGGCGCTGCAAATATGGGAACGTTATATCTCTTAAACGGCAACACTGATTTGTACCAAATTTGGTGGGCATGACGCGGAGTCAGTCCTGATGCCATATTTCGAAGTTGATCATGACTTCTCAATAGGGGGCGCTATAAAGACAGAAACATCAAGTGACATGAAAGTTGATCAGATTCGCACGAAATTTGGTGAGCATGATTTGGAGTCACTCCCGAGGGCAACCTGAAGTTTAGTAATGTTTGGTCAAAGTGGGCGTGGCTTATTACAGAAAACCTATACAGCCTTTCACACTTCCAGTGCTCTTCCCATTACAATAAAGCAGTGACGAACGGGCCCTCGCGGCCCACGCGTGTTGGCGTGCAGGCGATCCTGATTTACGATCGCCTTTATTCGCGTTCCGTGGGCTTGGTGATAGCCGGGGGCTGAGTCGCGCGGGGAGGCTTGGCCCCCGTTCATAACTGCTTGCAGTTCTAGTTCTCTATTATTTTTATTTTTCCACCGTTAAAAGTGCTGCTGCAGGCTAAACCGTGCAAGGGAGGGTGGTGCAATTTGGAGGGTTGGTCCAGACCCCTACCCGTACCTCAGACGCAAAAAATCACATATGTTTGCCAGCAGGGGGCGCTATAATCAAAGAAAACACCTTTTGGGGTATAACTCCCACACCATATGTCGCACATTCAAACACCTCATATCCACAGATTCCCTGCACACGACTGAATCAGTTGGGCTAGGCCCCGCCCATTTCCGCTTATAATTTTTTCCCACAAAATCGCGAAAACTCGAAAACCTACTTTTTCGAACTCCTCCTTGGGGTTTTGTCCGATCAGTGTGAAATTTGGGATGGCTAGTCTTCAGCTGGACGTGATCTAAAGTTATCAAAAGAATTGTGTTCCATCACAATATCCGGAAATTATTAACGAATAGATTTTTCTAGCTAGCTATAAAAACGTGAAAAGTTGCATATCTCAGTGAAAATGAATCCTAATGCCACCAAATCTGAGGTGCTACGTTGCCATGAGACTGTGGGGCTATGACCCAAATTTGGCTAATGTTGGCCACTAGGGGGCACTGAAAATATGGGAACGTTATATCTCTTAAACGGAAAGACAGATTTTTATGAAATTTGGTGGGTATTATACTGGGTAATTCCTGAGGCCATATCTCTAAGGTAATCACGACTGGTCAAAGTGGGCGTGGCTTATTACGAGATAAACAACAAACATTTATTTCAGGTCAAGTATTATGCTGAGGGCTGTGAAATTTACAGGATATATATAGAATATGACACAGACCACCGATACCAAAAACTGTGCATCTAGTCCACCAGGTGGTGCTGTAACGGATGCAAACGCATTTTGGCCTGTGACTTCCACATTTCAAATCGCATCTTCATAAACTTTATATCCACGTGTTCCCTGAATAGAGCCGCATCTTCTGACATAGGCCTCGCCCACTCTCATTGCATATTTCCCTTTGTAAGTCCCTACATGTCGAAAACCTACTTTTTCGAACTCCTCCTAGGGTTTAAGCTCGATCTGCACCAAACTTTGTACATACAATCTTGAGACGGGCGTGATCAAAAGTTATCAAAAGAATTTTTCTACGCCAAAAAATGCGGTACATAACTGCTTGCAGTTCTAGCTGAATTAGTAATTCTTGTTGGTCATTTCTCTGTGTTAAATTTGGTTCATAGGGCAGCCACAGCAACTACTCTGGGCCTCCAGTAATTACATTTGTTGGCCTCTATTACATAGTTAAGACATGTAACAATGCCACTTATGGAATAAATACTTAATGACTAATCGTGTATGAGGAAAAAATTATGTATGGGCAGTCTGTTATTATTGTTGTTAACATAGCCATGTGTTCCTTTCTCAGTGATAATGATAGACTTGACACAAATCTGCTTTAAGACAAGCTCTGTTTCACAAAAAAATGTTTACTTTCGTGACAACCCAGCCTGTATCATTTACTGCATATATTATTATATATTATTATCATATATGACTATACATATATGTTAGAGTACAAATTTTGAGAACACCAAAACCAAGAACAACAAGAACTGAGCCATACCCAACACATTTTGTTCTATTTTCTACTTCAACGTTCTACCACTTATCACTGTTGGTACTGTTGGACTGTTTGTTAATGTTCTCCCAGTACTATGCCCAAGTGAAATTACTAAGTGAAATACACAGCCACTATGAATTTTTTTTTTCCCCACACAGTTTCAGAAAGCCAAAAAAAAAGAGATGTCAGGATCATGCAAATCTGTTGTTGTCACAGTGAGCTAAAGTGAACTGATCATTGTGACAGGCCAGGCATTTTATATTTATACTCTTATTGGCCTGCTCCACAGGCCTTATTAGATTACAGATATTAATCAGTATTGCATCATGAGGTTAAAGTACAAGTGAGTATTAGTGATGACAATTGATGGGATTTATCCAGTGCTCATTTAGTAAGCCAATGCCATGCTGCAGCCAGCTGGAAACACTTATTTTACTTACCGAGGAAAACCTTGACTTTTGAAGCAGTCATGAGGGAATTAGGCAACGACATGGTGTGATACAGGACCAATGCATCAAGCAGCCTGTCAGCTGCACTGCTCCATCTCTCCCTTTCCTCCAGATCTCAAAGGAGTGGTTTCAGCGAAAAATGACATTCGGGTGGAGATCGTCCACAAGGATCACAATGCAGCACGGGAAAGTGACGAGCACACGAACATTAAACAGATGATGGTGAGTGCTCTGATGCAGTGTTTTGTCATCAGCTTGTCAAATACTAATTATCATTCTCTAAGACTACTCTATTCACTTTGTATGACTGTACTGATGGCCCTGATTAAATATAATGCAGATTGACCATGGTGAGTTCCAGCAGGAGCCTGTGTTGAAGCAGCTGGAGGTGCTCCAGGAGGAGGAGAAGGAATTCCAGCACATCAAGGTGAGTGAGCACTGTGGTTCTCTGATTTGATAAGTCAGGGTATTATTACTCTCATTTAGTCAGCCCTGTTCTTTCTAGTATCTCAGAGTTTAAAGTTCAGGACAGTGACATCTGAATCCTCACAAAGAGAATGTTCAGAGTACAATGTGTGAAAACAGTTTCAGACATGTAGAAAATTGTTGCACGTTTTTGCATAATGTCTCATATTGTTTCTGACACAACGTGTCTAGGTGGGCAAATGCTGTATTAACTTGGGGACCGAAGTACACATTCAGTGCCAATATGAGGAATTGTAAGATGTCACTTTTATGAGTTTGTTCAGACATCGACAGTGACAATGAGTTCTTGAATTTTTGCCTCAAAAGTCCGTAGTTTCACTCAGTGTGATGATGACGGTGTGGGGGCTGGAAACCTGTTCGGATCGCACATTAACACGTTCAGTTAGAACAAAAGCGGACATCGTGATGCTAATGATGTGATGAATAGCAGAGCCGATGGGTCGTTTTTTACTATACAAACAGCTGAATAAGCGGGTTTATAGGTTAACGTCAGGTTGCTTAGCAACGGCCATTGTTTACTCAAGACATTTTTAATCATTACAAGAGTGCACGCGCCCTGTTCTTACAGTAGGCTGTATCGATCTTAGAATTTATTAAGATAGAAAAAACAGGAGACACCAGGCCATTTCAAAAGAAAGAAATATTTGAGACACTGACGGCTTCAGGACGTGAGAGAGGAGAGCTTTGTTGAGTGTGCGTTCATTGTGAGGTGTGTCCGTGTTGTGTGTGTGTTTGTGTGACGGAGAGAGGGAGACAGGTGCATCTTTTCCTGCTGAAGCTCTGTTACTGTTCAGTCTTGACGTCTTCTGTCTGAAACGTAATAAAGCACCCTTGTAGGCCTAAATGATAAATGTCCTAAAGTGAATTATAAACGGTTGTTTTTTTTCAGGTCACACCTTTTGCGATTGCAAACACTGTTGCTCATTCATGCATAAAATGACTCCACGGCACCGCGCTGAATACAAAATCTCCTTAAGAATCTTTCTAACATCTCACGCCAAGTAGGCCTATGTGACAGCTTTTCATAGCTTCACTTTTTAACTGAGTGATCACTGATTTTATTAGCCTGAGTGTGGAGACACATCGCGGCTCACTGTCAGCCTGCTGCTGGAGTCACGGCAGCAGCCTGTGAACGCGAACGGAGTGAATCTGTCTCAGTTAAATATCATGACTTTGTAAACACCAAATGGCTTGCTTTAACAAATTTCGTTAATTTCGTTTAGTTTATAATACAACCAATGGGTAAAATATCATTTTCATGACAGACAGCTCAGATCAATGAGGCAGCGCGCAGCAGGCGCATTTCATATACAGAGCGTTGTACGGTCCAAAAGTCAAAATAATAACAGTAACAATAATAAAAATCAATGTAATCATTTCCAAAATTCAGAAGATGTTTTAGTCTAACGATATATTCAGCTTAAGTCCTCACGGGTTGGCATTTAGTCTTAAAAAAAAAAAAAATTCACTGAGGTTAAATAGAGTTTGCTCCCGGCTTTCATGGCACGCACGTAGCGGGGTGGTCTAACAGCTATTTAACAGCACCATAAATTATATTTATATAGTCACAATAATGTTATACATTGTACATTATTCATCTCGGTACCACTGCAGATAAAGTCAGCGTCTCAGACTAGTGTTGCTACCGCAGCTTTGTTCTCACTATAAATCGCTCATTCCCCAGCCGTATTACTTATGCAGTTCTTTTGAGTAACAAAAAGCTGAAGTATGATATTTCTGACCTATGATATAGTCGATTGATAATAATTAAATATGCTGTGTGGGAAGCTCTCTCCCTCATCAAATAAGCCTGCGATTACAGTAATAACTGGCGCTTCAGCTTCCACACTCACTGCTCCTCCTGGTGGATAAACAGACCATTGCAACTAGTTTCTAAAAAATGATCTTATGGGCGTGACGGGTCGGCCCCGTGTTCTCTACGTCATCGCGGGGGATCTCATTAGTGCTACGACCCCAGCCAGGTGACGACAGGGGCCTGCCACGGATCGGTCTGGGCCCTACCAGGGACCAAACGGAAATTTTAAGTGGCTGGATCTGTATAACATGCATGACACAATATTTGACTGCAGGAGTCCTGCCCAACCCGGAGAGAAAACGGCGTGTGTGCTCCTGTCATAGCTGGTTGGATATAGCCGTGCGTAATTTTGCACACTTCAAACTTCAGAAACTCTTTCTGATTGTTTTGTAACAGGGCAGAGGAGGAGGACTGGAGGAGGAGATGATTACATATATACATGACATTTGCGGTTTATTGTCATGGTTTTTGCAGGTGTTCATGTAAAATAAACTATTTACAAGTGAAGCTGCTTTGGAGACGTGTCTCCATATATTGCGCGCTCTCACGCTTTCACTTCTCGAACCAGGAGATCGGTCTCCTCGCTTTGAAAATCTTTTCTCTTTCCTCCTTGTAGATCCGCCATCATGCTTTCAATGCTTGCGCTGATGGCACACCTACCTTCTACAGGCGATGAAAGCTGACTTTCTGATTGGTTTATTGCATGTTCGGCCTACACTCGCCGGTGAAATGAATTAATGAGGGTACTTGGGCACACCTGATAGGTGTTTGCTGCACTGCGCGGGGCAGGGCAAAATATCACTCGCACCCCTGGGAGGGGATGGCAAAGGAGGATTTGGACACACCTTGAATAAATTAAATCCATTGCACTTCAGACCGGCGTAAGACAGGGCTCTAAGGCTCTAAGGAGACAAAGGCTGTGTTCGAAACCGCATACTTACCTACTGTCTACTGTATACCTATACTATCCCTACTCCATACTGTATACCCAATCGATCAGACAGTATGCAAAGCGTTTACACTACCGCGTCCTACCTGATAACCCACAATGCATTGCGCTCATACCCGAGCCGAAATCGACAGGCTGAAGCTGATTTCACTTTAGTTCTAAACTCTTTAAATATATTACTTTATCGAGATGTTTTTAAAGATTATGCGAGAAAGTGGTCGTTTAGATCAAGAGTGTATCGTTTATTTGTCCAAATACCAACCGTTTACAATTTTGTCCGGACGAATTCGGAGAAATTTAAGCTAGCCGCAGCAAGCAACACACTTCCGGTTATTTTCACGAAATAAAACACCCCTTTCCCTTTCTCATACAAAAAACCATAGTGATGAATCAGTGCTTTTACTTTGAAAACAAGAAGCGAACCTATCCGCAACATATCTTACTTGATACCGCCGTTTGGACTGATCTCGTCCCGTTAACGGTATTTTACCAGTCATGATGCCTTATCGGCGGCGAGTCTTGTCGGCTATTAGACGAAGATCGGCCCGCCGTCTTCGGTACACATTTTAAAACTTTTTTAATCAATGTAAATCCAATGAGAAATCGCTAACATAACATACTTCCAAGCATAAAAAACGGAGGGAAATTATATTCATAACCTTACTCAGCTTGGTACATTTACATCATTAAGAAACATCATCCAACTGTTTTTTTTTTCCTGTCCTGTTCTTGAAGAGGTCGCGTCGCGTTGCATTTTGGGTAATTTGAGTGTGAGTAGTAAGCTCATGATGAATACTCAACATTTCTGGCGAATGCAGTATGCATCCGGGAACTTTTCGCCTACTCAAAAATCACATACTGCCAGTGTAAACACACTGTATACTCAAAGAGTTAGTAGGAGTAGTAGGTAAGTATGCGGTTTCGAACACAGCCAAAGTGGTTTTTACTCTAGTGCGCCGACCGTAAGATAGCAAACGCGCTGGGCCACGCCTTCGTTTTGCCTGTATGTTCAGACTGCCCGCCCACGGCGGATCAGACCCGGCGCAAGTGAGTTTGCTATCTTACAGACATGGCAAAAACGGCACTTGCGCTGGGTAAGATAAGAAAGTCACATGCACTGGCGGCGCACCAGCATCGCTCCAGGTGTAAGATAGGGCCCCTTGTCTTTGATAGAAATTCAGTGGTATACTGTGATGTAAGCACATCAAATTCCAACTGTAAAGATGCATGTGCCTTACACACCGATTAGGCATAACATTATGACCACTGACAGGTAAAGTGAATAACACTGAAGTGAACATTTTGTCCTCAAACTTGATGTGTTAGAAGCAGGAAAAATGGGCAAGTGTAAGGATTTGAGTGAGTTTGACAAGGGCCAAATTGTGATAGCTAGACAACTGGGTCAGAGCATCTCCAAAACTGCAGTTCTTGTGGGGTATTCCCGGTCTGCTGTGGTCAGTATCTATCAAAAGTGGTCCAAGGAAGGAACAGTGGTGAACCGGCGACAGGGTCATGGGCAGGCAAGGCTGGCCCGTGTGGTCTGATCTAACAGCAACGAGCAATGAGCTACTGTAGCTCAAATTGCTGAGGAAGTTAATGCTGGTTCTGATAGAAAGGTGTCAGAATACACAGTGTATCGCAGTTTGTTGTGTATGGGGCTGCACAGCTGCAGACCAGTCAGGTTGCCCATCCTGACCCCTGTCCACTGCCGAAAGCGCCAACAATGGGCACGTGAGCATCAGAACTGGACCACGGTTCCAGCAATGGAAGAAGGTGGCCTGGTCTGATGAATCACGTTTTCTTTTACATCACATGGATGACCAAGTGCGTGTGCATCACTTACCTGGGGAACACATGGCACCAAGATGCACTATGGGAAGAAGGCATGCCACCGGAGGCAGTGTGATGCTTTGGGCAATGTTCTGCTGGGAAACCTTGGGTCCTGCCATCCATGTTGATGTTACTTTGACACGTACCACCTACCTAAGCATTGTTGCAGACCATGTAGACCCTTTCATGGAAATGGTATTCCCTGATGGCAGTGGCCTCTTTCAGCAGGATAATGCACCCTGCCACAAAGCAAAAATGGTTCAGGAATGGTTTGAGGAACACAATGAGTTTGAGGTGTTTCATTGGCCTCCAGATTCCCCAGATCTCAATCCAATCGAGCATCAGTGGGATGTACTGGACAAACAAGTTCGATTCACGGAGGCCCCACCTCACAACTTACAGGGCTTAAAGGATCTGCTGTCAACGTCTTGCCAGATACCACAGCACACCTTCACAGGTGTCCATGCCTGGACGGGTCAGGGCTGTTTTGGCAGCAAAAGGGGGACCTACACAATATTAGGCAAATCAAATCAAATCAAATCAAATTTTATTTATATAGCGCCAATTCACAACAAAGTTGTCTCATGACACTTTACATATAGAGTAGGTCTAGACCACACTCTGTAATCATATTTACATCCGACAATTGAAACAATTCCCACATAAGCAAGCACTTTGGCGACAGTGGCGAGGAAAAACTTCCTTTTAACAGGCAGAAACCTCGGACAGATCATGGCTCATGGTGGGCGGCGATGTGACAGCACCGGTCGGGTTTGAGAGGGAAAGAGGAGAAGGGGAGGAAACAGAGGAGGTGGGAGGGGTGGAAGAGAGAGAGAGAAAAGAACAGAAGCAGAGAGAACAGTAGCAACATCAACAGTAAAACTATGTGTAGGGAATAGTAGTACATATAAATATGTAAGCTGTATGTAAATAATAATACTAATACTAGATGTTACAATAATGATAGTAGAAATAATAATAATAGTAGCAATAACAATGTGATGAATGTTTGATTGATTAAGTGAGTTATAATAATCCACAGTAGAAGTTGCAGTAGTGATCAGTGATCCATGCGCGGCCACAGTCCATGGGAATCTGCAGGATGACAAAGCAGAAAGACTCCGGGGAAGGAATCAAGTCAGTAACAGGCATTAATGGAACATAAACATCTGGAAAGAGAGATGAAGAAAGAGAGGAGCTCAGTGTGTCTTGGAGTCCCCCAGCAGCCTAAACCTATAGCAGCATAACTAGGGGCTGGTCAGGGCAAACCTGAGCCAGTCCTAACTATAAGCTTTATCAAAAAGGAAGGTTTTAAGTCTACTCTTAAATGTTGAGATGGTGTCTGCCTCCCAAACAGAAACTGGAAGATGGTTCCACAGGAGAGGAGCTTGATAACTGAAAGCTCTGGCTCCCAATCTACTTTTTGAGATCTTTGGGACCACCAGTAAGTCTGCATATTGAGACCTAAGTGTTCTAGTGGGATGGTAGGGTACTATAAGCTCTTTAAGATAAGATGGTGCCTGATCATTAAGCGCTTTGTACGTGAGGAGGATTTTGAATTCTATCCTAGATTTTACAGGCAGCCAGTGCAGTGAAGCTAATACAGGAGTAATATGCTCTCTTATCCTAGTTCCTGTTAGTATACGAGCCGCAGCATTTTGAATCAACTGCAGACTCTTTAAAGACTTATTGCTGCAGCCTGATAATAACGCGTTGCAGCAATCTAGCCTAGAAGTAACAAATGCATGGACTAGTTTTTCTGCATCTGATTGAGACAGGATGTGCTTGACTTTTTTGATATTGCGGAGGTGAAAAAAGGCAGTCCTTGAGATTTGTTTAATATGGGTCATCCAGGTCTTAACATCCTTAAGACATGCTTGCAATTTGTCTAGCTGATTTGTTTCCTCGGGTTTTATCGATAAATATAATTGGCTATCATCGGCATAACAGTGGAAGTTAATGGAGTGATTTCTAATAATATTGCCTAAGGGGAGCATATATAAAGTGAATAGTATTGGCCCAAGCACTGAGCCTTGTGGAACTCCACAACGAACTTTACTGTGCAGAGAAGATTCATCATTAATGTGTACAAACTGAAAGCGATCTGATAAATAGGATTTAAACCAGCTTAGTGCTGTTCCTTTAATGCCAATTAAATGTTCTAGTCTCGGTGGTAAAATATGGTGGTTGATCGTATCGAATGCTGCACTAAGATCTAAGAGGACAAGTACAGAGACAAGACCTTTGTCCGACGCTAACAGAAGGTCATTAGTCACTTTCACCAGTGCTGTCTCTGTGCTATGGTGTACTCTAAAGCCTGACTGAATTTTTTCGAATAATTCATTGAGATGCAGAAAATCACATAGTTGATTTGCAACTGTTTTCTCAAGAATCTTAGAGAGAAAGGGAAGGTTGGATATCGGTCTATAGTTGGCTAAGACCTCAGGATCAAGAGTTGGCTTTTTAAGTAGAGGTCTAATTACAGCTAATTTAAAGGAATGAGGTACATAGCCTGTTGACAAAGAGAGATTTATCATATCTAGTGGAAAAGTGCCAACTACGGGCAGACTTTCCTTAAGTAATCTAGTCAGGATAGGATCTAGGAGACAGGTGGTTGGTTTTGATGAGGAAATTGTTGAGGTTAATTTTGGAAGATCAATGAGAGAAAAGGAGTCTAGATATACGTCTGAGTTTGCAGCTACCTCCAAGGTTTCCGTGTTAGGGGATAAATTAATATCGGTAGGGGGCATAAGTTGATCAATTTTGTCTCTAATAGATGTAATTTTATCATCAAAGAAGCTCAGAAAGTTATTACTGCTGAGAGACAGAAGAATACATGGTTCTATAGAGCTATGACTCTGTGTCAGCCTTGCTACAGTGTTAAAAAGAAACCTGGGGTTGTTCTTGTTATCCTCTATTAATGATGAGTAATATGCTGCTTTAGCATTGCAGAGGCCCTTCCTATACGTTTTAAGACTATCTTGCCAGGTTATTCAATATTCTTCCAAATTGGTGGAACACCATTTCCTTTCTAGTTTTCAGGATGCCTGCTTTAACTTACGAGTTTCTGAATTATACCACGGGGCTTGCTTTCTTTGTTTTATAAACTTCTTTTTCAGGGGAGCAATAGAGTTAAGCGTAGTTTGTAAGGATCCTGCAGCATGATCGACAAGATGATCGATTTGGGAGAAATTAGGCAGGTGGTCATAATGTTATGCCTGATCGGTGTATATTTTAGGAGACTGAGAAGTGACATATAGAGCGTCAAGTTAGGAAATGCAAAGAGATAAGGAAGCTAGTTTATCTTTTCTGAGATTTTTTCATGGCTCATATATGTGATTATTTCCCCTATAATGTCGGCTTTAAAGGATAACTAAGGACAACTTGTTTCGCAGCTGCCAGCTGCATCCGCCTTCCTCAATACTGAACCAATTTTAATACGAGTTGTACCTATCAATCATACACACACATACACATTGGGAAATAGGGCCCAGGTTGAAAAATACCAAAGTTATCCTTTAAGGGTCTCACATAGAGCGGAGGAGGAGACATCTGGGGTTTTATTAGTACTCAAGAAAAAATTCAATCTGTGTAGAGATATAACCAACAAAATCCTCATTAGAGATCAAACTTGTGTTAAATAGCTAAGGAGGTTGTGAGTTAGTGAAACTTGGAAGGAAAGCTTATACAAGAGGTACATGGCCAGAAATGAGTATTGCATTGTAACTGCAGTCAGAGACTGATGACAGTAGTCTGTTGTTAACCAAAAAGTAGTCAATCTAAGTGAAAGTATGATCAACACTTGAAAAAAAAAAAGAATATTCTTTTTTTGGGAGATCAAGAAATCGCCATACATCAAAGACCAAGAACTCATTCAAGAAAGAATGAATTAATTTGGCTGATTTCGAGGGTGTACAGGCCTTGGGAGAGGAGCAATCAAGTTTTGGGTCAAGCCAGCAATTAAAGTCACCCCCAAGAATCAAGTGGTGGGTAGGCATATTTGGAAGCATTGAAAACATTTGCCTAAAAAGGCTTCATCATCCCACTTAGGGGTGTAAATATTGGCTAGACTTACTGTCACATTATGAATCTGCCCAGTGACTATCACAAACCTCCCATCTGGATCAGAAATAATAATAGGTCTGAAATAAATTCACCCTGACAATGAGCAGTCACAGAGGGTCTCTGTCCCTGTGCATCATTCGCAGAGTGATGCGCCCAATCCAAAGTGGGTTTGTTGTCAAGCTTAAGCAAGTCCTGTTGAAGCTGTGCTATAAAATCCATTGGTTGGACTCCCTCTGACCTTTCTGGTATGCCTACAATCCACATATTATTCCGTGCGAATGCACCTGAAGATTCTCACATTTCTTAGACAGAGAATCAGCCAAAGAGGTCAATTTGCAAATTTGAGCTTTGAGGTTGACTTGAAGGAGTCAAGCTTGTTTGCAATATCAGTACACAATTCATAAATCATCAGCTTGATACTGGAGAGCAGGGCTTCATTAGCATCAGGCAACTTCTTGGGAGAGTCACAGAGAGTTGGGAGGTCACATTCAGGCGATGGCCAAGGCTTTTGCGGCCTCCTTTAGGTAAGTCCAGTTTGCATGGCCAGACATTGTAACTGAGTCTAGCAGTATGGCAAAGAGTAACCACGGTTATTGATAACTGAACTTATCACTCAGAGTTGTTCAGAAAACAGATTTGCACAAGTCAAATGGATGGATGGAGTCACTGTATGATTGCGCTGCCTAGGGTGTAAACACAAATACTTCACCGGTGATTCAAGCTCAAGGTCTAGTCAGACTTAGGTTTGCCACCTTCAGTGTGGAAAAATAAGGACAGCGATCTGGTGCACAGGGACACAAATAAAATATGGGGTCTTCCCCGGGGATGTGGTCCTCCCCCATGAGATTTTGAGTGTCAGACATTTTATTTTCTGCATTCTGGTGAATTTTTATGGATTCATTTGCGCTTTTTTGCATCAATTTCAAAGTCCTCTGCTACTCTGAACAAAAATGTACAGGAAATAGAGTCAATAAGAGTAAAGAACAGTTGCATCAATTATATTAAGGATTCAAACATCAGATTAGAGACATTAGGCAATATGTTTGGTCTGTCAAAATAACTCCACTCTGGGCCTCTATACTTAATCGCAAACTGCACTGTTTGCTTATTTGGACAGCTTCTTTCTTTTTACAGGTGGACTTGAGCTAAATGTATTTGTAGGCATTAAAACAAAAACAAAAAAACTATGTCTGAATTTCTGTAACCAGGAGAAGGACCACTGAGTGACAAACAACTTGCCTGTCATTCTGATTTAATACTTCTTCACTGTCTCAAGAAATTGTTATGGTTTTATTATTTTTCATGTCAAAACAAAGTGTTATTCATTAGAATAGGGTGTGCAAATTACATAGTGTATTCATTCAGTAAAGGACAATGGGTAAAATTTTTCAATACAGGACAGGTGGCAACTTCAGTCAGACTTGAGTGTGTGCGTCGCTAACTGAGCTAAAAGCAGCTAGTAGGGTAGCTACAGCCAAAGATAGCAGGGTGTATAGTAAGCAGCAGTTACTGGTTACTGCACCCTATTTATTTTGAGTTAACTTTTCAGAGGAGGAACTGAGAAAGTGCAGGGACAGATGAGAAAACCAGCTCTTGTTTTGCCATTTCATGTCTTTTAGGTGCTGAATTTTAGTGATACACTGTGTCTCAGAAATAGCTTTTTCATAAATGTTGTGAGTAAAAAGAAAGCATTAATTCACTAGGAGGCAATGAAGGGAACTTGTTTGTTTATTGTCTCACTGCAACTTTGGGAATAAACCTTTCTTGGTTCTTTTGCACATAAAAGGACCCCACCAATGGCTACTACAGTGTCAACACCTTCAACGAACACCACACCACCCCTACCATGTCCCTGGCCCCCAGCCAGACACCCGATGTGGTCAGAAGCCCACCCACTGGAACTATGACTATTGGCAAGCAGCGGGTGCCCACTGGCATGTCCTTCACCAACATCTACAACACCCTCGGAGCCGGCCCCAACCGCCTGTACGATTACAGCCAGCGCTTTGTTCTGGGCATGGGCAGCAGCTCCATTGAGCTGTGCGAGCGGGAGTTTCAGCGGAGTTCACTCAGCGACTCCAGCTCTTTCATCGACACACAGTGTGACAGCAGTGTCAGCAGCTACAGCAAGCAGGATGGATATGTGCAGTTTGACAAGGACAGCAAGACCTCTGCTTCGTCCTCCTCCCACTATTCTCAGTCCTCCTCCCAGAACTCTGACCTCACCAGGCCCCTGCAGAAACGCATGCAGACCCATGTCTAACTTGTGGGGCCTTGTCTGGAATAAACAGGATGAAAGGGATGTTCCAAAGACCCATTTTACCGACACAGATTAGATATTTTTTTCAGTGATTGGTATTCAAACAGAGGGATGTAACATGATTTGTAGTTGCCAAGTTTTGAAGCTATAAACAGCTGGAATCAAAGCATAATTTTGTAATCTTGAGCCAACAAAAAAATTTATTTATGACAATCATAAATCATTTGTCTGCTTTCTCCACTCAAAAAATGTCACCAAACAGTGGTTTGCTGCTGTCCACACAATGTCACATATGCCATGCACATGCAGAGTGATGGTCTGTTACATTGAGAATATCAGACAAAAAAATCATATTTTGAAATGAGAAAACTCAGCTGCTGCTCTGTTATTCAGAGCAGTGATGATGTTGAAATCAGAAAATGGCTTTTCTTATGAGCATCTTGGAGAAAAAATGTGAGCTGGCACAGCAGAAAGTTCTGTTATATGTCACAAATTTCTTGTAGTTACCACATCACTTTTAAAATGCCAGCTGCGTTAGAAATGGGTCTCTTTTTTATAATGTGCTGTATGTTGTTTTGGCTCTAAAATAGCCACTATTTTTCAAACATTGTGAGAATTTCTTTACCTCTCGCTTTATGCTTTGAGAAGGATCATTCCTCATGAACTGATGACAGAATGCATGGACAAGTGGCTATGCCATCTTGTGTAATACACACAAAAAGACAACTTTTAGATAATTTTGTTCACCCACTTCCTGCTTTTGAAAGGTATTTCTTTCCATTTTTCATCCGTCTGAAAGGACCTTGTTTACAAGACTAGCCCAAGGGTATTGAGATCTGTACTTCTCCCATTTAATGTGAGACACTTGCAGCTTGTGTGTGTACCGTATCTCTGGGAAGGTAGCTGCCAGAGCAGGTTTCTCATTTCCATATTTGGCTGATATTGTGTTGTTTACACTCGAACTCTGTGAAACCCAACATTTTGTGTACTGTGATTTAAGTACTGAATAACAAGGGGTGAAGATAAAGTGAGATTCTTGCTTTATGACATTTGCCTTTTCTGGTCTTCTGGGGACTCTAATGCCTCATTGTGAGCAAGAATGAGCAAGAATGAACTGGAGACAAAATACTATCATTAGTTGATACCTGACAATTAGATTGCTACTCAATTAAAATTAAAATAAGTCTATCTGAAGTGGTCTTTAGTGAAAATGATGCTGCCAGAAGCATTTAGGATCCAAAGGGCAATCAGTGAATACAAGTGACTGTTCACGAAGCACTGCCCTCCTTAGTTACTGTTGGTAAGCCTGCCAGGCTTTCCATTCTTGTACTGCATTTATGCAGTTTAAAGCTGTAGTATACGATTTGAGAATCAGTTGAGAAAGATTGAGACGTTGAGAAAAATTTGAAAAAAGCATCCTGCCCACACACGCACACCCCTCCCCTCTGTGCTCCGTCCGTGGAGACTCCCAGACACACCCCCTCTACCAGAGCTTGATTTCTGTGGTTGGAAGTTTAGTTTCTCTCCTGTATCGCTGTGTGTACTGTACTCTCGGGTTTCTGCTTTATTTCTTTATTTTACCGTTTCTTCACGGTCGCTTTCAACTGATAGGATTCCTGTTAAGTTACTGCTGATGAAGACAACACTTCCTGAGTTTGCTGCTTCATAATAAAAGCCTTTAATTAAAGAAATAATAAAGGGCTTTTATGCTGAAGAATTTATAGGAAGTGAAACGTCCAGCGTCAGCCACTTGACTAAAAACAAGCCCGATTCAGCTAGACACACACCTCGGCAGCACTGAATCCCTGCCGTGCTGCAGGGGAGACAGAGGAGCTGGAGCATGGGAGAACAGTTGAAACAGTTGAAACTACAGTGAAAAGCAAGAAACACAAAAGTAAATAATGACTGTAGTTGAGCCAACATTATATTGACGTATGGCTGTCTTCTAGCACTTGTTGCTGCTACTCAGCTACTTGCTCGTTGCAGAAAGTTTATAACGTTGAAGGGGGCGGGGACGAGGCGGAACGCGGAGCACGGGGAGTCAGAGCAGCTCTCGGGGGAGTGTCAACTAGAGTGAGGGGATTGGATGAGAGCAGGAGAGAGACGTTGACCAATGTAAGCCGCCCGGCCGGTCGGCTTACATTGGTCAACTTCTCTGCAGCCCTGCAGCCACTAGAGTGAATGGATTTTTTTCGTTTTTTTGCTCTTCACATTGTGTAGATTGTACTATAGGACTATAACCACCATCTAAATGAGGTTATTAATAATGATCAAACTTTCAAATCGTATACTATAGCTTTAAAGGGATAACAGTGGCAGATATAATATTGAAATTGGGAGTAATTGTTGAAACACAAGGTCTGTGATACCTTAGAGTAGTAAACAAAAGCAGACCTTCATTTCTAGCTGACAACGGTGGATTTTGTCCGCTAAAATAATGACTCACAAGCAGATTTCATGAGTGTACCTAGCTGATGTAAGCTACTGCTAACTCAACTTGAGCCAGCTGAGAAGTCTTTTAATTAGGGCTGTCAAAATTAACGCGTTAACGCAGATTAATCCATCATCATGATTAATCTGATTAAAAATTTTAACGCAATTAACGCATCTGCAGCACAGAATGACTCAAAGTCCCTGAAACATCTCTGGCAACGCATTTCGGGCAGTTTGTCCAAGTAGACTTACCGTCGCGGATGCCGCCGCTCATGCACAAATGGGTAGTTGATCCGGTAGTGGCATATATATATATTCATAGATATGTATAGTAAAGGCTAGATATCTTAAGGCGGAGTCTCTAACGGCATCACCGGGTGGCCATCTTACCCCAGGTAAGCTCTCTGGCGGAATCTGTGGTATATGAATGAAGGTGAGTGATCTGCACAAACGTAAATACTCGTATCTCACTGAAATCTTGACGGATTTACAAACGGTTTGGTTTCTTACAAACGTTATTAACGTGGCTACAATTCTGGATGTTTGACCGGAAGTATAACATAATTATCCATAAGTGCAGTGTTACTACACCTCTGATGTTTATAACAAACCAAACTGTTTGAAAATCGGTAGAAAATTGAGCAAGTTATGGCTATTTAAAAAGTATGCACCACTACAACACAATGTTATGGGTGAGCCAGCTGACTGTGGCCGCCAGTGCGGACGTGCGATTGCATTGGCCGGCAGCACGGAGGAGACATCTAGCCTTTATTATACATATGTATATATTCCCTTCTTTCTTGAGTCTGTTTGCTCATGCAAAATGAAACGTGATTAATATAGATTAAAAATGAATGATATTTAATCGTGATTAATCGAAATTAATCCACAGTAACCCTGTGATTAATCTGATTAAAAATTTTAATCGTTTGACAGCACTACTTTTAATGTTTCTATCTGACATGTTTTAAAACAAGAACCCTGTGAAAATGTTTATGCAAAGTTACCTAGCAGCTGCGTACATGATATAACATTAATGCCTAAAGACCAAGGATCATCCAAGGGTAGTGGGTGGCGAAATATGGCAGGCATATCAACATGATAGAATACACTCATTAAGGTGGAAAAAGGAAGTGCAGGGATGCAATTAGTGCAGTGGACTCCTCACCCAGTCAGATCAGCTGGACCGTGATCGCAGAAGAGAGCCAGAATAAGACTTAAACTAACCTGGCTTAGACCTGGGACAGCAAGCCAGAGTGAGATGGATCGTCGTCAGCCCACTTTGATTCTGCATCAACCCACATCCTCCTCCTCAAACCCCCACGAAACAAATGCAGATGCAGTGGGATCTAACAAGTTTGGCTAGAGGTAAAGTTACTGCAGCTAGGAAGTTAACATGAGCCAGACATGCTAATGTTCACAGCTTATGTCAGACCAGATGAAGACAGAGTTTAGTCCATTCCCCACATGTGCACATGTGTGTTTCATGTTTTTGAAAGATGACAGAAAAGACACCACTGTCCAGACTTCTCACACTCTTCTCAGAGCCTCCTGCACACCTTCAACATGTAGAGAAAAGGCTTGACAGCTCTAGTTACAGTTGCTACCCTATGACTGGACAGTTGCTGTTTGGAGGCGGGGCTTAGTGAAGTGTCAATTCCAGTATAACACAGGTGACAAAGGTAAGATTAAAGATTGCAGGAGCGGATGTGAATGGAGTGAAGAAAGCACAAGGTGGTACATTGCATAGCTACTCATGTTCTACAAATGAATATAACTGAATAGCATGGGTTGATATACTGTCATAACTAAGCACTTACAGGCATATTAGGGTCACTCGTACTGTGTAATAAAATTAATGTCATCACTGTCATGTTTGGCAATCCTACCTTTCATTTGGGGATTTCTGTTTTGAACATACATTACTGTACAGAAAGATTTTGTGCCAACGTTGTGTTTTGATTAAAGAAAACTACAATATACCTCAGTGTTACTTGATTGCATTTTTGTTCTTTGTGGTCTAAGTTACACATTTGCAAATGCTGGTTTGCTTTGGCTGCTTTGGCCCTTAAAAATAAATCCACACAGGTACAATGCCATCAGTGCTCTGCTCTTGAACAGTAAGAGTGTAAACCAGGCTTTATTTCACAAATTGTACCCAAAAGCCATCAGTGCAAACAGTACTGTGAACTATATAAAAACAAAACACACACAAAACCTGAGTAGAACGGATTTTTGAAAAAAACTGGATCGGGAGTCTGGATCGGCATTTTCCCATGCAGGCCGATCCGATGCCGATATGCATTTTTTGCTAATATCGGCGGACGATCCGATCCGAATATCGGATCCAGCTTTTTGCACTCCCCATCCGATACCGATATTGCAGCTTTTAGTATCGGCCGATACCGATGTCGGCCGTTTTTTTTTTTTTGTTTTGTTTTTTTTTCTTTTCTTCTTACTATACATGCTCTTTTATATTTTTTAGAAAAATCTATTTATGCTGTTTACCAACAGCACTTGCCTTACTTATTGTTTTATGTAAATATTTTTTGGTATTATGTTTGCACCAACGTGCCATAACAAATTCCTGGTAGGCGATAGCCTACTTGGCAATAAAACTGTTTCTGATTTCTGATTTCTGATTCTGATATTTACTTATTTTGTTGTCAGACTCTTGTTGAAAAAGGTTTTACTCTGAAGAACAACTAGCCAACTTCATTAGGTTAGGTTGAATAATCCACAATGGTTGGTATAAGAAACTGACACGTTTATTCTTAACAGGGTTAAATAAACACACTTTAAACTTGAACTTCAAGGACAATAAATAAGAAAAATGCTGGTTTGCTTTGGCTGCTTTGGCCCTTAAAAATAAATCCACACAGGTACAATGCCATCAGTGCTCTGCTCTTGAACAGTAAGAGTGTTAACCAGGCTTTATTTCACAAATTGTACCCAAAAGCCATCAGTACAAACAGTACTGTGAACTATATAAAAACAAAACACACACAAAACCTGAGTAGAAAATAAATAGCGCTGGAAAACGCGGTTGGGATTTTTTTAAAAACTGGAATGGACTACCTGAATCGCGGTGCGCTGGAAAACGCGGAACGGATTTTTGAAAAAAAAACTGGATCGGGAGTCTGGATCGGCATTTTTCCATGCAGGCCGATCCGATAGCATTCGTATTTTTTGCTAATATCGGCGGCCGATCCGATCCGAATATCGGATTGGGACATCCCCTACACTAAGTTGCATTTTTTGCTCAAAAAATGTTCTATTCTCTGTTTTTCTTAAGTTATATTTTTGGTTCAAAAACAGGTCTAATACTCATTTTGACTGTACAGTAACGACACTTTGGTCCATAGTTTCTGACAATGGTTCATACATTTGACTTCAGGACCATCCTCACTACTCACTCACTCAGTATCAAGCCTCTTTACTGTATAATTTTTGAGAAATTAAGCCTCTAAATTGCATTTTTTGCTCAAAAACAGGTCTAATACTCATTTTTACTGTACAGTAACGACACTTTAGTCCATAGTTTCTGCCAATGGTTGATACATTTGACTTCAGGACCATCCTGACTACTCACTCACTCAGATCAAGCATTTTTACTGTATAATTTTTGAGAAATCGAGCCCCTTAAGGTGCATTTTTTGCTCAAAAACAGGTCTAATACTCATTTTTACTGTACAGTAACGACACTTTGGTCCATAGCTTCTGACAATGGTTGAT
>JAJHUR010140471.1:174453-194925 GCA_027495735.1 Lutjanus campechanus | reverse complement strand
AAAAAAAAAAAAAAAAAGGCTGAGTGTGTAATTGTTAAAAATGTCAGTATATCTCTACTACAGTGTTTCTCTATTGTTTGGATGAACTGTTAGAAACAAAAGGCTGGTTCAGTTTCTAAAACGGCGAATGCATGCTCAAAATTGTGTTGTGTTGTCAAAGACCCTTCATACAATTAACAAAATTAGCACCTAAAAAGAAAAGGCTGTAACAAAATACTCAGTCAAGATAAAAAGAAAAAAAAAACATGATCAAAACATTCATAAACATTCATTTTCTGTAAACACCTCAAGTTATTTAATGCTGATTTTAAAAAAATAAAATAAAACCTGTTTTGTAAAGTCTGTTTTCTGCTGCATAAGATTCCTGTCATTTAAATCAGGACACAGATTTTTCTCCACATCACACCCACTCAAACGTTCCCTGTGTGACACATCCATCATTGGCAGAAGTACATTTCATTTCAGGTCAGCTCTGCAATCTCAGTGAGTTTCACTTGCACATAAGATTTGTAAAATTTACATCACCATCCTGAAATAATTAGGAGATGTACTTGCAGTCTCCTGAAATGCTGCATTGCAGTACATCTTGTACAATATGACACTTAAACAAAGTTGGGTAACTGTTGCCTCTACAGTTTGCTCCGTCTTATATTAACACAGCTCCTTGTCTTGCAGTTGCATGTACTCTTTTTTTCTGCTTTTTAGCAGGTATCTTATCTGGTGACACTTAAAGGTCCAAGGTGTAAGATTGAGGGGATCTGTTGACAGAATATGGCAGAAATAAGAGTATAATATTCATAAGTATGTTTTCATTAGTGTATAATCACCTGCAAATAAGAGAAATACCGGTAATATAAAGCCACAGAAAAGTGCTTTATGCTATAGTTAGGGGTAGTTATGTTACTTCAGTCTGCTGTAAAGTGTGTAGGTAAGCTCAGGTTGCAGCTTAACAGTAGCTAAAAGATTGTGTGTTGTGTTCGCTGCCACACAAGAAGAAAAAAAACAAACAAACCACGGTGTCTTCCTGCATTCTTCACCACAGAGTTGTTCCGGACTCTGAAAAGGTATTTGGCAGGTATGAGTCGGTTAAAACAGCCTGAAACCAGAGGTCTACTGATGGCAGTTTGAAGCTGTCAATCTTGGCATGCAACATGTTACTTGCGGAATTGGTTTCACAGGTGGAGTAACGTGTTGGAGCCATAATGTACTATGAACTATAGTTAAATTTTGGAAAGAGTGGAAATGATAATGACATGTTTTGCACAAGTTTCAGGGCCACCAGAGGTTTTCCTACATGCTTGGAAGGAGAGGGTGACCGGAGGGTGTTTGCAATCTGCAAGCTCACTGCTAGATGCCACTAAATCCTACACACTGGACCTTTAAATGTTATGCAAACATACTTATGTTATGCTTTTTTTGGCAGGCCTGAAATATGGCTCAGTGACATGCTAAAGCCACGGTCCCCCAACACTGTATAAGACCCACGAACCGACACATGAACAATACCCCTCCCCCTCCCTAACGGTCAGTTCCGAACGCATCTTAAACGACTTCTCTCTGTCCAAATCAGCCCAGCAGTTCACTTCAGCTCACTTCAGCACCAACAACTCAGCAAAGACGGAAAAAAATACCATCCTGTCACCGTCCTCTGGCTCTGGTGGCTCAAACATGTCTGAACAAGTCCAATAAAATCTGCGTTCACGTTTCAGGTCGTTTTCAGGTCGTAGTGGTGTTTGACACTGAGACAGCGGAGCAGAGAACTGCTCATTTATTTAATCATTCACATTTAGCTGGGTGGTCAATAGCACATGTTTCTGTGGCGTGAAAAACTCAGAACACATGTTTATTGTTGCTTTACACAAACTTAAACAGCTCAATGAAAGCATTTGGCGTCACTAAATTCGCAGTTTTAGGGCATGACTTGCAGAACTGCATCTGACCAGGGGAAGAAGACTCATAGCACATGGCACCTTATCAGACAGCCGCTGTAGTATTTTACAGCTGTGAAAGAGAAAGCTTTTGTTGTCAAGGAGCTGGCCGGTGTCTCTATTCATCAAAGCAGAATCTAATTAGCACCAGATACAGGAAGAAGGTTTATGGCCAACCTGACCATGTCATGTCCACATTCATCAGCTCTGTTATAAATTTCCTCTGTCTGTTGACATACTGTATAGCCTCAGGCCGGACAGTTGCCTCTGTCCAACAGCCAATATCTACAGCCTGTCTGAGACACCTGTTTGTCTCTGCTAACAATATCTGCTGTCACCCAGCAGTCTCATAAACCTAATGAATTAAGCTTTGTCATTGTTTTGGGGGTAAAAGTACATTTACCTGTGAGATACACTGCAAGCCTGTTTGTTTTGCAGAAGCTGGTTTAAACTTGTCTGTGACATTAGAGGTGGAGGAGGAGGTGGAGGAGGACGAAAATGAAAGTGCAGTTTTCACATAACTACAGGTGGCCTTTTATCTATGGAATGTGGGTGAACGTATTAAGGTTCGAAGTACAGAAGCAGACAAGTCCTCACTCGCACTCATATGTAGGTTAAGTAAGGTGAACTTAGTTGTAGCTGCATGTTATTTAAAGAGCCAGTGTGTAAGATTTATGAGGGTTTATTGGCAGAATCTGGCAGAAATTTAATATAATCTTCATAAGCATATTTTCATTAGTGTATAATCACCAGAAGATAAGAACTGTTGTGTTTTTGTTAGCTTAGAGTGAGTCACTTATATCTACAGAGGTCGCAGGTCCTCTTCTGTGGTGTTCACCATGTTGAACTGCATG
This sequence comes from Lutjanus campechanus, assembly GCA_027495735.1. NCBI lineage: Eukaryota > Metazoa > Chordata > Actinopteri > Lutjaniformes > Lutjanidae > Lutjanus > Lutjanus campechanus. The sequence continues at coordinate 192,143 of JAJHUR010140471.1, read as the reverse complement.
TTCTTACAGTAGCCCAGGACAGACGAACCAAACACTGGCTCTAAATATGGCCATTCGTGTTTTGTGCAAAAGTCGCTGTCATCGAGGGTGCTCCCACACACTTGGAAGGGGAGAATGAGGTGACATGATGATGATGTTTGCAATCTGCGAGCTCACCGTTAGATGCCACTAAATCCTATGCACTCGCCCTTAATGAAGCTTGAGGACACTCTTGCCTTCAGCCACAGCAATCTTTTTAGGAATACACAAAAAGTACATTAAACAGAGATTCTTAAGTATTTTATCATTTTATAGGGAAATAGGGGTGCACAGTGCAGCATACGTGTCACTGCTATTATATGACCAATGCAGCTGTCATTTTCTCGCCCTGCACCCATACTGTGTAACCAGCAAATATATTTGTGCCCATGTCTATGGCCATGGATGTGTTAGTCTTAAAATGAGGTGTGGTCAGGTGCTTTCCTGGAGCATTGCTATCTGGAGGCAGCAGAAAGCGACTAAAGTCAATGACACATTACTCAGACAGTAAAGTGCACCAACACAGATGGGTTCACAATGTGCCTACACTCTGCTTCTATGGCACTGCAGTTAAAAAATTAACATTACGATTAATAATAGAGTGGGTAAAATAGGATGCAGCTGTGTACACATACAGTAAGAGAGAGACACCGTGCCAAGTTACGCATAGCAGCTGTAACTTCACTGATTGTCGATAGGCTTGGTTTGGAGTTTCCTCCTGTCAGGTTTATGACTACAGTTTTTTCATTTTTCTGATTAAACATTAACAATAATTGGAGCCGTGACGTTACTGCGCACATGGAAACAAAACTGAAAGCAGTGGGTGGTCTGGTAGTTCAGTTGGTGGAGCGTTTGTCCAGCGTGACTGAGGCTGTGAGACCTGGCCGTGGGTGCCAGTGGCTGTGGGTTCAGCTCCCACCTATGGCCCTTTGATGCTTGTTGACACTCTCTCTGCCTTTTTCCTGTCATATCTTCAGCTATCCTGTCGATCAAAGGCATTAAAGCCAAACCAAACTGAAAGCAGTCTCTCTGATCACCAAACCGTTTGAATGACGTTTGGCAGCTGTGGCTTTCAAGATGATTTCTTTATTGTGTGCTGGCTTGTCTTTAACAGTTAACTTTAATGATAAGAGAGGCTCCATTCAATAATTAACCTACTGTAGTACTGTGTCCATTCACCCGTCTGTGCCTCGGATTGTGCTAGATTGTTCTATGACTCGGCCCCCCTGACCAGCAGGTTAACCACAGTGTTTGTATCACTACAAGTGGCTCATTTCAGCCTCCCTGTTTACTTCTACAACTCGCTGAATCTGTCATTTAAATAGCAGTTTGCCACAAGAAGGAGCACCTGGATCTTAAAGGGAATGAGAGATGACACTGTGATTGACCTGAATGATTTCTGTCATGTTGCACCCACAACTCACCTATGATTAATTAAGAGACTAAATACAACTCCTTTGGGCCTTGCGCCTTAGTTTGCAAAGTGTAGTTGGATACAGCTCCTAGATAGCAGTGTTGTTACCTACCATCACTGTTCTGATCGTATAAAAAAAGTAAACTTTTAACCTCTGTACTGTGATATGCATGTTATTGCCAAATCCTTGCCAACACACAGTCCTGCTGGTTTAAAGTATTTAGCATTTATTTCACTCTTGTGCTAAATATATTTATATACACAGTAAAATATGGTTTTGTTGTTCTGTATTAACATTTATTACACAAGCCCAGTGCTGCATGCTTGGATTGGAAAGAGTTTGTATGTCTGCTGTCAGCCATATTTAGCTACAATGCAAGTGAAAAAAAAAAACATGCAAAATCCAAACCCATAAGATAAAATCCATTGGTGTATTTTATGATTGTTAATTAGTCTCCTGTCTTGGTGCCGGTGCGTGTTTACATTACTGTGCTGGTTCATAATTGGGTTATTATGCACAAACAGAAGTTTCCTGCTGTTTTAACTGGTATGATAGTGCTTTGTTTATTCAAGCTCTTTACCTCATAAGATAGTCTCTGTCTACAGACAGCAAAATGTTGATTTGCTTGTTCTACATCCTTTAATCAAAGCTTTATCTCCACGTCTTGGTCTTTGGAAGGAGGGTTTTGCAAGAGGTTTTTACATTGTCAGGCCCTTCAAGAAATGTTTGAAACTTTTTAAAACAAAGCAGACAGTCTATTGCTTTGTGTTTTTTTTTGTTGTTTTTTTTTTTGATAGGTTCGATAACGTGGGCTCCTGAGGGAACAGGGAGGCTCGTAATGTTCACTTACACTGTGATAAACTGAGCTCGCCCACAGCGACGGTTACAGGAGCAATCTGTAAACACAACACTGTCAGTTGGCCTCCAGGAGTCGTCTGGCAGAATTTCAATTTTCAATTGTTTTCACGTAATGCTCTCACATACTGCACTCACATGTACAATGTGACGCCTCAGGAGAGCAGTTTTGTCACTGTAAGACTTTTCACCGTCACAAGCTGTCAGTCACTGATACACCGCCAATGATACAAACTCATATTTCTCCACAGAGTATGCCAGCGGTGGGTCGCTGTATGATTATCTGTCCAGTGATGAGAGTGAGGAAATGGACATGGGACAGATCATGACATGGGCTGCAGAGATCGCCAGAGGTAAATATGACAGTTATTTATCTCCATGATTATATTACTGGATAACGGCTTAACAACTGTACCTGTCAGTAACAATGTCTTTGTATAAATTAATTAATTTAAAATCTTTGTTTTTGCAGGGGTTAAGTCATTGAGAACAAGTTATTTTTGTCCTGTTTACAAAATGACATTAGGTTACACATGGCTGATGATGTATGTAAAATGTATAGATGATGTTGACAGCAGTTTAACATGGCAAATAAAATTTTACAGCAGCTGAAATTTGAAACAGAAGGGTGAGACTTTATGATAGAAAAGGAGGCGGAGGAGCTTTTAGAGGTGGGCATCATGATCATCATAGAAAACAAACAATACCAGTACCCTTAAAGTGATGTGAAACGTGCATATAAACTATGTCACCAAGTTAGAAGAAGTGAAGACTGTAAAGATTGTTTGCTAACTTTTGTGGTAAAACATTTTCTGCCTCTATAAAAAAAGCAAACTTTGAGTTTATCACTCCCAAATCCAAGATACTTTGTAATATTATATATATAATGTAAACGAAAGGCGACTTTAGAGCAAGATTTTCTTCATTTTTAAAAAAGATTAAGATTTATTTTGATTGTATTTTGGATTCAGTGAAAACTGAACTGCAAATTATTAAGCACATAATCAATTGTGTTGACATTTGTCCACCGTCTCGTGTAATTTGCATCCACTTTGTGTTTGGGTCCTGTGTCACCCTGATGTGGTCATTATTATTTTGCAATAATGACCAGCTCACTGTACGTTTTCCTGCTTATTACAAGACTACGTACTCAAAAAATCAATCATTTGACAGAAAATATTGGTTAAAACATGATCGTATTGGTTTAAAAATGCTTGTTTTGATTTTAAAATGATTTTGTTACTTCAGGGCTTTAGTATGATCAGAGCTGTGTCTGTTATACATTGTAGCTGTCTGCTGTTCAGAAATGACAGGCTGTAAAATACCACAATTGACCAATCAGAATCAAGTATTCAACAAGTAGTATTAGCTAATTTGTTTAATCTGTACGGCTGCTGATTTATTGCTCCTTCACAATACAACGTCTGCTATCTCAGACCACTCTCTCTTTTTTTTTTTATTATTTTAAAGTTAGCATTGTTGTAAGTTTCACAAAAAGAACATCTTTGGATTATCTACAGATGTTATCAGAACTTCTAACTCATCTGTTTTTCACTGTATGTTTCAAAGTTTGTCTCAGTTTGTTCAAAAAGCCAGGGATTTCTGAGTTGTTAGGCTCTGCCAGATGAGAAAAGTAGTGCTGGTTGCTATAATATACTGCAGGTACATTTAGACTTAAAGACAGGATGAACTAAGATAAGATATGACTCATATCTTGAAACCTATAGGAAGTTTCAATAAGGTGTTACTTTTTATCAGCAGATTAAATCAGAAATGTGCTGTGATAGCTGTGAAAGTATGAAACAGTTTAAGGAGGCAGGAAAGAATGTTTGACTGTTTGCAGCTGGTTTAAGGCCTCATTTATTATTTGTCATCACTCATGTTGACTCTGGTGACCTGCTCTAGTGTGAGCAGGCAGTGTAGGTGTATTTTTACATGGAAATATAAATAATCAAGAGTTAAGGAGTCTTGATTTTGCTGATTAGTAAATTCCCAGTCCCAGGTCTGCCTCAGCTCATTGCCACGCTACACATACAGTATTTCAGAACAGTGTAGAGCGATATCTGTTGAAAGGTGTATTATTTATTTTCTCATGTGATGAATCAGAGCCACCAGTTTGTGGGAATTTCCAGTGAAATCTGTCTAAAAAAAATCTTTGTTTCCGTTTTAGGAATGCACTATTTACATTCAGAGGCCCCTGTTAAGGTGATCCACAGAGACTTGAAGTCCAGGAATGGTAATGAATTTGAGTTTTAGCATCATTTTTTGTGTCCAAAACATATTAATTCATGAATGTTTCATATTCTTTAATCCAAATACCTCCTTTTATTAACACATTATTTTCTCTTTCAGTCGTTTTGGCAGCAGACAAGGTTCTTAAGGTTGGTTTTCATTATGACTTGTAGAGTTTTGTCTCAGATTTCACAATGAGTCGGCTCTGATGTGGTGAGATCAGAGCCGACCGTGGTCTGGTTAACTGATGTTTTAACATTTATTTCAGAATTTAAAAGGAATTTGAGCATAAAATATGAGTATGTTATTTACCTACAGTGTGTGGACACAAGAGGGCAGTGACTAACTTAGCATGTACAAGAAATCACTGACTGCATCACCGGTGTGATTTACTGTACTGTAGGTGTTTAAGTGGATGAGACTAATCGATAAGAAGATTTATTAAGTTATTATTATTATTAGAAAACTGCTCAATAACTCCAAACATATTTTGAAGCCTCCTGTCCTCTGTATGTATCTGATGAATTATAGATATAATTTTCTGAGATGAAACAAAAGCGTAATGTGACAAATTGCATTTTCCTGTGACGCTGCAGTGATGAAAACAGGAACAGAGTCAAATACAGTAGAGTAGACACCAGGGATACCACATACCAGGGAGGTCACAAAAAGGAATTTCCTGTACAAAAGTAAAGAAAGATGGAGGCTGTGGAGCTATGGATCTTAGTTTAAAACTAAAGTTAGTCTTCTGTAAGAAATTGATTGGATTGGTGGAGCATTTAGCTGGAACAAGAAAAAAGGACATGCAAGAAACTGTACTAAGATTGTGAAAGCACGTGTTTAAAACAATACAGTATCAGTTAATTATCGTATCAAAAGTACAGAATCTTACTCCCAGGTGTGTATTAAAATCATTTTCAGTAAAAAATTTAAAATAAGCAAGATATTATGTGCCTGGTATCAGTTGGCAGATTAGCAGTCTGAATGTTTGTTAAGTGGAGCTGCAGATGAAAATAACATCTGCTTTTAAAATGTCAGAGGTCTGATGATGTGTGCAGGAAAATGACAGGGGTTGGTTTCAATTACAGATGCACAATAAATATTGAGGTTGATAAATCATTGCCCAATAATGGGAAATTTATATTATTATTTATTATGCCGATAATGAGATTACAGCCAATAAATATTAGCTATAATAATATCTGATTTGACCGAGCATTTAATTTGAATTTGTGGGCAAAATGCTCAATAAAAGCCAAATTATATTTGTGATGTTTTATGATGAACTTTACAAGAAAAGACTAAATGAATAGAGTACATTTGATTTTAAATTTCAACTGTTTGTTTTTGGTGTAACAGTGATGTCAGTTAGATTTGTTGAGGTCAGAGCGGCGGAGTGTTAAATCATCCTCAGGTGTGCATCAACTACAGGTTATATCAATTTCTTTTAAAATACAAAAATGTGAAAATGTGTCCTTTTGCAAGTAATTCCCTCCTCAGCATCCATTTCTTAAAGTATTATTAAAAAAAAGTGCAGTAGACACCCACATTTGTTGCATTTACTAACATCACCAGATGCAGTTTATTTAGTTGCGACCATATTCTCAATTCTGTTTTCATTATTTCAGATCTGTGATTTTGGGGCGTCGAAGTTCCTGACCCACACTACACACATGTCCCTGGTGGGCACGTTTCCCTGGATGGCTCCAGAGGTGATCCAGAGCCTGCCGGTGTCTGAGACCTGTGACACTTTCTCCTACGGTGTGGTGAGTGACAAGCAGGAGAGGAGGGGAAAGCAGCATTCTTATAGCTCATACCTCTACTTTTAAATTTAATAAGGTGGTAACGATCATTGTTTTAGCACATGTTGCATTCTTCAGGGCAGGTATATCTGTGTGTGGGACAGTTTCACCTATTTTTCTTTTTAAAATATTTAAATTTTATTATTTTTCTACAGTAATAATACTGTCATTTTATAACAGGCCTGAGCATGTAAGGGATAATGTACAGTGTGAAATAAATCCTGACAGGGTGATTTGAGTCAAGAGTCTTGAATCATCTTGAAGTGGTTTATTTCACAACAGTCACCTGCTCATTGTACATTTCCCCGCTTATAATATGGTCAGTTACCAAAAATAATAATAATTTGACACAAAATATTAAGTTGGAAATGATTTTAGTCTTTTATTAATTATCTTATCGGAACTGTGTCCATAGCAACGGCCTGTTCTTCATAACAACAGTCTGTTATACAGAAATAACAGAACTTAAAATTCTGACCAATCAGAATCAAGTATTTAACAAAGCTGTGTAATAATATAAAATGATAAACAGATGAATGTTAATTAAATTAGTATAAAAGCACAAACATTAATCATAGAAGGATACATTTTACGCACATGCACACACTGCTGCTTAAACACAAATCATTCATAAAGTGAATTGTAGCAGGGCCTCTGGAACTTTCCAATCTATTGTGCCACTTCCTCTTTGCTACTCTCATTTCCTCTCCTTTCCTTGCATACTCCTACAAGATTTCTCCAGACCAGGCATCCTCAATTACTTTATTAGACGGGCCAGATTTGAAAAAAAGTTAAGTGCCAAGGGGCCGGATGTATATTTCCTACGTCTGACCCGTAAACAGAGGAAGTTAGTTTTTCTCCACTTTATTAGTTTTCACAATAGGAAAAGAAACATGATTAGAAGTAGCTTCTTGTTTTATTAAACCTAATGTTGCATTTAACATCTTTTTTCATTCACTTTAATTCCCTCTGCTTAAACAGCCTGAGTTAAAACATTTTGGAATAATAAGTTTAACAACAAATATAATCAATGAATGGTCTGATTAGCCTACTATTAAAATGATGATCTTCCAATAAACAACGTAAACGCCCATAAACTTAAACGTAAAAAGTTATTGAAATACAGTTGTAAAATCACAACAATATTTTTTCATATTTATAAATAATTAAAGCACCAGAATGAGGTAGTTAAAGGGTCGGGGTTTCTGTTCATATGTTCTACTTTTTAAAACTGTTTTTTTAAACAAACGAGTTAATGTTTCATTTCTTTTTTAATTATTTGATAAGCGCTATTACAACATTTAAGATCACAAAAGTAAATTACTTTGTCGAATAAAGAGACTCACAGGCAGAGCTGACCAAGTTGGAACCCATCCAACACGTTTTTGCTTTTAAAAGATGATTTGACAGACAGTTTTCTTTTAAATGAAGCCTTTTTGAAATATATACAAATAAGATCATAATTGAGCAGATATTTAGGAGAAGGTACAATCAAACCCACTGAGTCTAAACTCGAATCAGTGGTCAGAAAGAAGGTTAAAACTGCATCAGAGGGAAAAATCAGGGGAAAATTTAATGGCAGTTAAGAGAAATTGGGAAACTGACTTCGGCAGATCATTGAAAACTGAAGAATGGAATCATATCTGGAAAACCATTCACAAAGCATCCAGATCGATGAAGAACAGAACGATCAATTATTATTCTGTAAGTAGAACATATTTTACCCCTGTTAGATTGAAAGGGTGGATCTGACTCGGATCTTTGTTGGCATTGCAGACAAGATAAAAAGGGAAAATGTTACACAATCCCTGGGTAAGATTATTGATTATAACATTCATTGTTATCCAGCATGATACCTTTGAAATCATACTGCTGGAGGAACCTGGTCTATAAACAAGTTATAACAACTGGATGCACAACAGCTAAAAGACTGATAGCAACTAATTTGAAGGGTGCAGATCAGCTGAAACTTTACAATAAGTAACAACAACTGTAGAAAATTATAATTGTTACAAATTATAATTGTTTGTAAAATACTTACCTTCTCCAGCAGGAGACATATTCCAGTAGCAACATAAATGGTCCATGTTCCCTTTGATTTATAGGGTTTTAACTGTAGTCTTTGTTTAGCTTGTCTTCTAGACTCTTATCTCACGAAGCAACACAAAAAAATGTCTATTTTTTCTTTTCTGTTATTGTGCAAAAACAAAGGAAGTATGCTCAATACATCTGAAGAAATTGCAGTTAAATCACTCCACCAGTCCAACTGATATTTTCATTTCTGCATTTCTTTTTTTAAGTAGGCAACAGCAGTGATTTTAACGTTTGCAGAAGTATCAGAAACTTTCTAAAGACTTTTGGAAGTCGTCTCAAGCTGCAAACCATTACTGGTTAACTGCAATAACTTTAAAAATTGAAAAAGTTTCAACTATGCATGATTAAATTACTGATGTAAATTCCCAATGAACTGACTAAAACTGTTTCGTCAGATATATGTACGATTTTACAAGCTAAACAGACAATGTTTGTGATTGCAACGAGTGCTTTTTACGCCAGGTACTGCAAATGATTGCAAATTTAAAGTCTGCAGTTTTCCTCCTCAAACCCTTCTCTAAGAAGCTCATTTCTATAGTAAACCACATTCATACGTGTAATGAGACGCAGCTGGCATGTGCAGAAATGCAGAAATATGGTACACATATACAATAGAGCGTGTGGGTGTTTGAAAAATGGCTCCTTCACCTTTTCATGATCTAATTTTTTAAGATGTCGACGCAGGTTGTTATTTCTGACACTGCTGAATACTCACTGAGTACCATTATTGTGCTTCAGAAGTCATGGCAGCCTTTAATCATTGTTGTAAATCTAAAATGAATCTTTTTGTCGATTTTGTATGTTGCATTTTGTCTCGAAGAAAGACAGAAACGTGTTTTTAATGTTTATTCATATATGAATACAGATGCCATATAAGTAGATCAAATATACTTATCTGCTCAGCAGTATTTATGTATTACTTCTGTGAAAGCCAAACACCCAATGAGGCAAAACACGAGGTTCATACATGTTGTGTATGTTGACATAGCGTACACACGCACGCATGCTTCACTGACCCTCGTTCTTGACTTCTGTGGCAGGTGCTTTGGGAAATGCTCACCCGTGAGATCCCCTTCAAAGGCCTGGAAGGTTTACAAGTGGCTTGGCTCGTGGTGGAGAAAAACGAGGTACTTCAGTGTGTGATTTCATGTTTATACACAGTAATGACCCTCAGAACTGGGGAATCATTATTGTCCAGATGAATAAACTCTCCTTGACACCGGATCAATATTTTGGATCATCAGTGATTTGAGATATATGTCAGGAACACTTTCTGACTGCACCTTAACGTGATTGTACTTTATTTAAATCTTATGTCCCTGCTCGGGTCATAGGTGTGAAATATCTGTCATGGAAATTGTTTGACATTTTGGGAAATACTCTTATTGCTTTCTTGCTGAGAAGGTTGATACCACTCTCATGTCTGTACAGTAAATATGAAGCTACAGCCAGCAGATGTGAGCTTAGCTTAGCATCAAAAACTGGAAATGGGAGTAAACAGTGGTGGCACTTCCCTGGTCTACATAAACACGTAGCTACATCATTCCTGTTTGCAAAGACCAAGTGTGTTGTTGTGTTTTTAACCTGCTGCCAAACAGCAGTAGCCAACATGCTGGGTCCAACAAACACAATGTTTATTACACAAATAAAGACATAACATATGCTGAATTTACAAGAAAGCCCAGATAAAAATTAATTAGTTGTAGACAGCTTTTTTCAAAGTTTATGAAGTTTCTGCAGCACAGTATGCTTTATCTATTTTTGATGGATGCCACGTCACTTTGCACAGAGCAGATAAATCGCGCAGAAAATCAGACAGAAAGAAGCATAGAGAATCTGGTCAATGTTCAAAATAAACACCCTTTGCAGACTTGTGATCAAAGAAACAGACAAAACAGGAACTTATTTAACTATGTAGCCTACTTATCCATGGAAGTAGTGCAGAAATCAAAAAAAGAAGACCAAATCAGCAAAATCTGAGCAAGTCAAAATTTATCGGACGGACAAAACACTCCACTTTTGTTACGTTGCTGGTGGATATGCAGCAGTGTGGACGAGGGATCAAAACTGCAGCCCAGACATGCTGTGCCCAGTTGAATCAACAGGTTACTGTTTACTGCACTAAGCTAAAAATTTGTGCTTATCCCAGGACTTTATAAATTGGAAATGACAGGAGGACCTGGAGTTTCTGATGAGTTCAGTCAGAGGCTTAGCTGCCACATAAACACACAGGCGCACTGCCACACACATGGTTGGTGTGTACGTTTCTAGCTAGCTTATAGCTAACGTCTGTACAGTTGGTGCATTGGCTGTTTGGAGCAAATAAATATGACACAAGTGGTCCAGTGGTTAACAGGTGAAAGTTTGTTTCACTTTCTGTCCAAACACCTTTAATTTCACGAAATATAGATATCAATAGATGTCAGATATGTTTGTAGTGAGTTCCTTGTGTCTTGTCATCACCATGAGGTTGACAAGCAACCAGGAAACCAGTGAAGAATCCAGAGTAGTCAGACTAGCAGTTTCCCCCTTTTTCCAGTCTTTATGCTGAGCTAAGCTAAGCTGCTGCTTAAGTTTCATATTTACTATACAGATGTGAGAAATTAATCGATCTTCTCATTTAAAGTCCAAACGGCATTTCAAGTGTATCTATCTTCCGTATTATGACATATTTCCAGGTGAAACAGGATAGGCAGGCAGGGCATAACGTTGGGAGGAATTGACCCTTGCTCCTTTGGTACTGTTGATCAATACATTGAAAAGTGGGTGTGTCATGACCCGATCTACCATGCTGTTTCTAGATAGCTAACTAATGAATCTTAGCTCTGTGCTGCTAAAAGTTTAAGATTGATTGTTTGGTGGCTGTTATGATATTATTGGTTGCAATTTGTTGGCTCAAACCTACGTGAGCACATATTTTGTTTTACAGTAAGAAAACATGATAGGATTTTGATATAGTGTCTAAGGCAAACCCCTTCTGGTGGACCACCATGGGACCTAACTTTGGAAAAAAATATGAACTGTAGTCAATGGTGAGAGACAAATTATTCTTTGATCCTGTTTAAATTGTGCCATCAATTACACATGTGATGTCTGTCAAGATAATTTTACCAGCCATGAATGTCGCAGTTTGATGTAAAAGTAAAAGACACTCAATTACACACCCAAAGGTCACATAATTGACATCTTGATTTTCTCCCTCCAAAAGCTAACGTTAGCCACTGACGCTACAATGCCTGTTTGTTTTCATACTGGGATACAGTCACACAGCAACTTCTTCTTACTCCTTCTTTCTCCTCATGGCTGATAAAAGCACCAGGAGTCGCTGGATAAAACACTTAGGTAAGATAACGTTACAAGGGAGAGCGATGTTTGTGTTGATGACATATATTCGGTGAGACGAGAGATGTAGTTCACTGATGTAGTTCACACAAAACTCAACTAAACTACGACAAACTGAGACTTTCTTGACTTGTAAAATTATTTTAAATTGACAAACAACATATGAGTAATTTGTGGCACAATTCATATGGAGTCAAAAACCTACCGTTCATATTTTTTTTCCAAATTTAGGCTCCATGGGGCACACTGGAATGAGAGGGACTTAGACACTCTATAAGAATACAATGAAATTGATAAAAAAGGTGCACAATATGACCGGGACATTTTTCATTTCACCTCAACTTAATAAGAAAGTGAACAAGTCTATTCCAAAATGTCAAACTATTCTTTTTCTTTAAATTAGCATCTCTTCAGTTTAGTTCAGTTCACTAACTAGCAGCTCATCCTACAGCCGACTGACTGACTGTGTGTGTGTGTTTCAGAGGTTAACCATCCCCAGTGGCTGTCCCGCCAGCTTTGCTGAGCTCTTGAGGAGCTGCTGGGTGACAGAGCCTAAAGTGAGTGATCCACTGAGTTACAATAGCATGCAAATCAACAACATATGTATGTTTCATTTGAATCTCATACACAACAAATGTTTGTATGTTGATTTAGGCAAGGCCAGTGTTCAAGCAGATCCTCTCTACTTTGGAGTCCATGTCTAATGACAGCCAACTTCCTCAACAGTGCAACTCTTTCCTTCACAACAAGGCTGAATGGAGGTAATGAGATCAGCCATTCTTCAGGCCCAGTAAATGTATTTATAACTCTCTTTTTTTTTTCACCAATATACTGCCTCAGCCTAAGGAAATGTGCAACTGTTTTCAAAGAATGATGTGGAAATGTAGCTGATGGGGGCCGTGAAACACAAAAAAAGACTTGAGATCGTGCATATAGATCTTTAATAATTACACTGATAGCTACATAAAGGCATAAAAACCTCCAAAGAATCATCCATCTGGATATACTTCCTCTCTTTACCCATAAGGCCCTAAAAATAATCACCATCTTTTTCAAGTAGAAGTGTTTAATTGGGTTGTATGAGCAGCTGGAGGTTTGGTGATGTTCAGCACAGCCTGAGTCTCAGCTGTTACTTTATTCTCTGTCTGCCTCTCTGCGGGGCTTGTCTGCGCTCTGAGGTTTTTCCTCAGAAGTTGAGCTGGTGGCATCATGTCCAGGCAGCCATCTGCAGGTGGAGCAGGTTGGAGTGAATCTCGCTGCTGGAAAACAGACACTGAGAATGTGTGACACAGAGAGACGCATTTGTTGTAACTCAAGAGGTTAGATACTATAAACTCAGCTGGCTGGAAATGGAGGCAGAGGCTGGTGGGAGATCAGAGCAGAAAGAGCAGAGAGATGTTTTGTTGACCTCAGAGCAACATAATGGACTTAATACCAGTTTTCTCAATTGGCTGATTTGTGTTACGCAGAGTTACTAAGGAATAGATGCAGCATACTGAGCAGACTGCTAAGTTTTTGTGCAGTTGCTCTGTGTAACTACTGTAGCTGACCTGGTTTCAAATAAACACTTTCTGTCAGGTTAAAGGGCCAAATTTTGGTCATATTGGTTGTTTAGTGTAGGAATATAGCACTGTGAGGCTGTACTTAGGTACAGTGATGCTTGGTGCTAAATGCTAACATCAGGATGCTAACATGCTCACAGTGAAAATGTTAAACTTGTTGATGTTTTGCAGGTATGTTTACCATCCAAGTTTAGTGTGTTAGCATGCTAACATTAGCTAGTTAGCACTAAACACAAAGTAAAGCTGAGGCTGATGGTTTAGTTTTGTGTCATAAACCAAACTGACCCTTCCTTTAAGTCACGTCCCTTTTTGTGGAACCTTAGTCAACTTTCTCCTTTCCTGTTTCCTGTTAGCTATGCTATGTTCTAGGCTTGCCTGTGTTGAAAAGAAAAAAAAAATGAACATGGTTAATAGAAGTTGCTAGACATTTAGTTAAGTTTGTGAACACTAACTAACTAGTTAACTAACATTAGCAAAACACTTGCTGTCTACCACAGAGGTTTTCAAAGTGGGAGTTGGCCCTTGCCACACAGTTTCAGGGGTCAAAAGATGGGAAACAACATTACATTAGTAATCTAAAGGAGATCGAATACAATAGCCTAATGTGTGTGATTTGGTGAGAGACAGTTCAGACACAGTAGTTTTGGGGAATTTTACTGACTTTGAACAGGTTTCTTTTATTTTGTAATAGTGGGCTATTTTGGGTGAGTAAAAGCACAAATAACACGAATTAAGCTAAATATTTTGTTTGAGGGGATGCCCACAGTCTGTTAGCCAAATGCCAGCTGATTAGTTTGCTAATTTATGTCATACATTAATTAGCTAGTTACATCTGATATCAAAAAATTCTCATCTGATATCTAATGTTATTAAAATCCTAGCTAACTAGATGGCTAAGCTGCAGCAATTATTAGCCAGCTTGTTACATCTGATAGCTAACATTAGCAAAATAATAGCTAGCTTAGCTATGCCAATCATTAGCTAGCTAGTTAGCATGCATTTTGTTAATATTAGCTAACTTAGAATGACTATATAACAGGTCACCCTGCAACATCTTTTAGCCATCTTCAAATAATTATTTTCAACAAGATGAACCCAGCACACAGTGCATCTAAGTGCAGGAAACAGGAAATGAGAAAGTTGACTGGGGTTCTGCTGGATACCAAGTTTACTCAACTGTTATTGGAGCACAAAGTAAAAAGGAGGATCACAATTTAAACCTGATGTTGACGTTAGATTAAGAATCAGGTTATTACTAAAGTTATTACAGTTCATCCTGAGGGGGACATAAATGAACAAAAAAACCAACAACAAAGTGCTGAGCAGTGTGGCAGACAGCCTCAGCTGGTTCTCTCCTCCTGTCCATCATCACTGTGTTTTTATTTGCACACTCGCTGTTTAGATGTTCCTCTATAATTGGTTTTCTGTTGAGCATAAACATTGATTGTGGTTCATAAATACAAAGTAACGTAAGCAATCTTTAACTCCTTTATTGTCGTGCTAAGACGCTGTTTGATTATGCTGTTCTTCTGACACATATTTTCTTATCTGTATCTGTTTATTGACACGCAAAAATGACATGAAAATGGTTATTAGCGTGCATTTGTGAACATATTGACATAATGCATGTGAGATGATGATGAGCTGGTCTTCCTGATTGTTACTAGGATCTGGTAAAGAGGAAAAAACAACAAGTCATTTACTTTAGCCATTAGCTTACTTCATTTGGGCCTTTTTAGCAGAAAACCTGGGTCTGTGTAGCAGCCTTCTGGCACCTCTAACCCTCTTTGTGATCCCAAAATACAGGTATTATTTTATGTATATATATATATATATATATATTTATGCTTTTGCCAGGAGCCCTTAAGATCATAAAATACTCTTAGTTTGCCTGGTTAACAGGTAACGTTAGCATTTATGAGCCACTATCAAATCACTGTTTACACTCCTACTGTTATCTGACAACAGAAACAGGAAAATTATTTGTCAAGAGCAGCTAAACAGTGAGCGTGTACATTAAAACCCAGTATAGGCGACGATGGAGAGTATTATTTCAAGTCAAATCCAGTATCCTAGTCGCCACCAGACTCCACTGTAAATTGGTTGTACAGACAAAGATCAAATGGCAAACGCCAGATGTGTTGCTTGCGAAACTAATATTGTACTATTGTGTGAGTTTATTATATGAGTCACTAGTTAAATATCAAACATGTAAAATTAAACAGATGTCTCCTGTTGCACTCTGTATCACTCTGTTTGGAAACAAGCTGGAAGAATAAGAAAGAGTCGTTCTCTTGCTCGTGTTGTAACTGTCTGGATAAGACAGTATAAGACCCTCTTTAAAATAAAAGAATTTGGTGACGTACAGGAAGATTTGAAATGCTAATTTGAGAAGTTGAGCAAGAGTGTTTGAGGTGGGAAGCGTCAGGGTGGAGGAAACAGAGAGCTGGGTGGAGTAAAGATGGGCTTTTCCTGCCTGGGCTGCATGTGTTTACGTGTGAGAACTGAGATTTTGTTGGGCTGAAGCTCAGCATGGATTTTCCACGACACACTGTGCAGCCCCACCCGCTGGGCAAAACAAACTTTCCCAGCGTGAAGTGAACATGAGACATTGTCCTGTCCTTGGCATTCAAAGCTTCAGACACAGACTAATCACCTTCTGACTGCAGGGCATCACTGGGTTGTTTACAGAGGAGTGTAGTTTTTATGTTTGTTTTAGCGTGTGTCACTGCTTACTGTCCTAGCGCTGATTGATTTCACTACTTCTTACACTGTGCTGTTTAAAGGATAACGCTGGTAATGGTTTTAATACTTCCTTGTTGTTAACAAATCCCATGAAAAGACTAAAACGTTGGTGGGTTAGTCATAACAAACAACTGCTGTGCTGCCAAACGTTGTTCAACTTAAAGGACATCCCGGGGTTTCCACAATTAATGGAAGAGCACAGTCATAAAAACACTGGGCCTCATGCAAGAACCACTGGTACGAACAGATTTGTTCTTAAGTGCTGCGTGCAAGTGATTTAGCAGAACTTGTTGCATTCACTGATTTATTCATATTTTGAATTTTCTTTCAGATACGAACACAATTTCTGAGTTGTCAAGACCTGTCGTAGAGTCACGTAGAGTCAGTCTGCTGTTACACAGACTCAAGTTTTTCACTGATGACTGTATATTTCATTAGTTTGAAGACATTTTGAGTTTGAAAAATAAATTACACTTCATGATTATATCAACATTATCCTGTTTGACTACATTTCAAATTATAATATAATTGTAAATTTACATATAAAGCCTATAATCTATAATTCTATAAATAATGAATGAACACTTCCTGACATATGGGGCAGGAAGCACAGCCATATATGGTATTATTGGGCGTTAATTATGCTAATATACAAGTCTCATGCACATGCACTCAAATACACATAGGTGGATAATTTACACAGTTATATGAAGTTAAGAGCGTTTGTTGAATCTGACGTGGCGTGTTCGTATGAGCCCGTATGAAAAAAAGTCGAATAAAGATAAGAATATGAAAGTGTTCTTGCATGAGGCCCATTGTGTCCTGGGTTATTTATATATTTAATTTAAGGCGATACAGAATACATGATACCTGTGTGATATGTCAGTTAACCTTAAAGGGTAATTGGTTTGCGAGTTGCCAGTGAACACAACCTTGAAGAAGAGTACGTCCGCGTCATAACTAGGCGACATTTGTTTATGTCTTGAGCACAAAACAGTGAAGATCTCTGCAAGATCTCAGCTGTCATATAATGAAATCAACCTTCGTAATTTGCGTGGTGTTATTAATGTTTTGGACGACCCTCTTACCTGCCTTCCTGCATCTTCCTCTATGGCCTTGTGCCTCAGAGGATGAGATGGGTCCACTTCCATGTTTTAGTCCAGTTGATTTCACATTCGGTGAGGACCTCATCAGATCACACAATCCATGCTCCAGACTACCTTTTTAAATGGACTCGGGTTTATGATGTTCAGTCTGTTCAGATCCGAACTAACATGTTGTAGGGTTCTGGTTAGGGTTAGAGTTGCTTGACTCCATTCACATTACCAGCAGACAAATTATTTTGTCTGATTTATCACTGGATATCTGAGAATCAACATTATGTCTCTGCAGGAGAGCAGAGAGAAAGTTAAGTCTCTGTGTTTCCTTTCAGCACTTTAGTTGCTTCTAACTGAATCTCTGTGGTTTGAAGTTTAGTTTCTCTACTGTGTCCCTGTTTGTACTTTCAGGTATCTGTTTGATGCTTGGTTGCAGGTGGATATTAGTCATCTTAGTAAGTTATTATTAGTCAGTTATGTTTGGGTGGTAGCTATGTTTTCATACCTTCATACCATCATATCATATCA
>JAJHUR010140471.1:154585-174433 GCA_027495735.1 Lutjanus campechanus | reverse complement strand
GTATATTTCATTAGTTTGAAGACATTTTGAGTTTGAAAAATAAATTACACTTCATGATTATATCAACATTATCCTGTTTGACTACAATTCAAATTATGATATAATTGTAAATTTACATATAAAGCCTATAATCTATAATTCTATAAATAATGAATGAACACTTCCTGACATATGGGGCAGGAAGCACAGCCATATGGTATTATTGGGCGTTAATTATGCTAATATACAAGTCTCATGCACATGCACTCAAATACACATAGGTGGATAATTTACACAGTTATATGAAGTTAAGAGCGTTTGTTGAATGACGTGGCGTGTTCATATGAGCCCGTATGAAAAAAAGTCGGAGAAATGTAAGATAAGAATATGCACGTGTTCTTGCATGAGACCCATTGTGTCCTGGGTTATTTATATAATAATTGGTTTGCGAGTTGCCAGTGAACACAACCTTGAAGAAGAGTACGTCCGCATCATACTGTAACTAGGCGACATTTGTTTATGTCTTGAGCACAAAACGGTGAAGATCTCTGCAAGATCTCAGCTGTCATATAATGAAATCAACCTTCGTAATTTGCGTGGTGTTATTAATGTTTTGGATGACCCTCTCACCTGCCCTCCTGCATCTTCCTCTATGGCCTTGTGCCTCAGAGGATGAGATGGGTCCACTTCCATGTTTTAGTCCAGTTGATTTCACATTCGGTGAGGACCTCGTCAGAGCACACACAATCCATGCTCCAGACTACCTTTTTAAATGGACTTGGGTTTATGATGTGTCCCTTGTGTTAAAGCCCCCTAAAAGTGCTTGTTTTGCCAGTGACAGGCTCAGATTGTTACTGTCAACAACATTAAGATCTTTTCAGGTGGCCCTTTCAAAGCCACCAGACTCCTCTGATGAAAAAAAAGTAATTTTAACTCGAAGAACACAGGAGTTGCTCGTCTACTATTGTCTTGACTGATTAATTTGCTTGTGTTATTGTGTGACTTTGGTGTTTTAGGGTCTGTTCAGATCATGTTGTAGGTTTCTGGTTAGGGTTAGAGTTGCTTGACTCCATTCACATTACCAGCAGACAAATTATTTTGTCTGATTTATCACTGGATATCTGAGAATCAACATTATGTCTCTGCAGGAGAGCAGAGAGAAAGTTAAGTCTCTGTGTTTCCTTTCAGCACTTTAGTTGCTTCTAACTGAATCTCTGTGGTTTGAAGTTTAGTTTCTCTACTGTGTCCCTGTTTGTACTTTCAGGTATCTGTTTGATGCTTGGTTGCAGGTGGATATTAGTCATCTTAGTAAGTTATTATTAGTCAGTTATGTTTGGGTGGTAGCTATGTTTTCATACCTTCATACCATCATATCATATCATGGCAGTATTTGTGTGAAACTTGAGTAAAACAGCTCAACTCCACTGTACGCCACTGTACTGTGGTACTAACTTAACAGAGGCGGAGCTGATTGTCATAACGATGTTATTTCCCCGGCTTTGAAATGACACACACACAGGAGCTCTGCTTCAGGCTTGAGAAGCTGCAGCTTTTATTCACTGACAAACCCTGAAACTGTTTTATGATTGTCAGCTCAGCTGCGCTGCTTTGTTCACCAGCACAGAGACTTCCCCGTGGTGGCGTAAGCTGAGCACAGCATAGTACAGCATACAGCAACTGAGTACAGCATATCCCCATCAATTTAATGAAAAGAGAAGTGTCTGTGTGTAGGATGGAATTGAAAATCATTCTGTTGGGATTTTTTAATACCCTGGTATACCCAAATATCTTTATACCGCCCAAGCCTACATGAAAACCCAAAGCTTTTAGATAACAAAATAATGGGGGACTTTTATTGTGAAGGTAGGAAATTAAATATGTTTATTGTTTTATAGCCACTCAACACAAGTGAGTCATGAGTTTAAAGATACAACTTCAAGTGGGTAGCCCTGTCATGCTGAGTCAAACCCTGTCAAACACAACAGAACATGTGTGTGAAAAGGGAACAATAGAGTCGCAAAAGTTACCAACGGAGGTGACAAAACTCGATTGCCTCCGTCAGAAAAGGGGCACCCGGGTGTCATGTTTCCATCACTGCCAATCAGAGCTGGAGCCGATAAATACAACTGACTACCGCAGAGTCATTTGATGCAGGAGTGAATGCTGATTGTACCCTTTTCCACTGAAGATAAAGACCAGATTTTAGTGGGTGTTAGCGCTGTTTTTTTGGCAGTGTAAAAGAGACTTATTAGTCATGTAGAGTCCAAATATGTACAAATGGAGCAGAGAATTGCCCTTTACAGCTGATTAAGGTAAAATGAAGAGAAAACAAGAATATTTTAGGGGCTAAAATGCAACAATGAGCCACAGCGTTGCTCTAGATAACATCTTTCTTCATTTTAATGAACACTAGCACTGTACTTGAGTCAATCACTAAATCAGTCCCGCATATTTGGTTTTCCTGCAAAAATAGTCTCTGTACTAGGATGTGAATTCATCTGCAGCTGAAAATAGTCCCCAACTAATACACAGTTCAATCCTGTTTCAAATGTCTTTGCTAAAAGAGACAGTGACCAGGTGTTTCGGGACATAACTTAGCCTTTGTAAATCAATATATATTTTTGCAACTCAGAAGCTTTATGCCTTAAGTAGGAAGATATAAGCTGAATACCAGAGAGAGGGTAGAAAAATTAGAAAATATTGAGAGATGGATCAACATGTTGTTTTTGGTCTTTTAATGGGATTTGTTGACAAAAAGAAAAAATATTAAAGCAAACCAGGCTTCAACACATCTACACCTCACATTGTCCTTTTGCTGTGAAACTGCAGGTGTGAGATTGAAGCCACACTTGAGAGACTTAAGAAGCTGGAGAGAGACCTGAGTACCAAAGAGCAGGAGCTGAAGGAGCGCGAGCGGCGTCTAAAGATGTGGGAGCGCAAACTCATCGAGCAGTCCAACAGCCCGGTGAGTTCCTCATTGTTCCCCTCTCCACCTTGGTCCACCTTCACCCTCAGGACAGACGCCACCAACTGTCGAGTGGTCACAGCGTTAGCGCCTCACTTTTACACTGCTGTTCACGCGCGTGTTTTCTCAGTCTGATTAGGAGAGGGGCAGAAATCCTCTGATCTTCCTCTGGGCTCAAGTGGAAATGGGAAAGCAGTGAAACGAAAATAAAAAGTGTGGACTGAGAAGTGAAGGAAAAGGCACATTATAAGAACATTATGGGGCAGTGTATATTATTGGCAGTGCTGCGTTTATGTGCAGCGTAGTGCATGGGTGGCCAAAAAGTGCCTTTGCATCATGATGCACAGAGTGAATGCTGCATACCTCACTGGAATTCATCATGAATTGTGAGCGTCCAGCCTCTGACCTGCTGTTCATGGCTGTGTTGGTTTCTTTTGTTTGCCTGCATTGACGTTTTTGCATGCAAAAGACACAACAGATTGTGTTCTGGTTTTCCTCGTTTTCACTTTTGTTTCTGTGAACAAAATGCGGTTGTTTCCTAAAAACTGCGTGTGAGCGAATGCCACAGTAGTGCATAAATATCTTTGAGGCTGTCACTCAACAAAACACAGATTCTATAGTCTGAGTTTGAATGAAGTAAAGAAAATCATTTCATGTGTTTCCTTTCTTTTCCTATCTTGCTCTATTGTTCTGCTCTGTCAAAGGGATTGTTTGGTTTATCTGACGTGGGGTTATGCAAGGTACTTGTCCATTATCAATGTATCATCTACAGTAGATGCTGGTTGGCGTGACCCCGTCCTATCACAAAAGGCCAAAAAAATCATTAAACTAAAAAACCCTAAAAAATCTGTTTAAGTGTACACTGTATTTAGAATATTTTCATCACTTTATCCTGCCATCAGACAGCTGAAGGGAAACCGCCGTCATATAAAGCAAATAAATATCACTCTCTCCAAAGCCACCAGACTCCACATGGAAAATCAGTAATTTTTATCGATCAAGGCAGCTTTAGACCAGCAACTCCCTCGTTCATTGAGAGAGATTTCCTGTCTGAACAATGTGTAACCCAGTAGAAATATTCCAAATATAGCATACACTTAAACTGATATTATTAAATTGATTTAGGTAAACATTTTTGAGGTGGCTAACATGCCTTTTGTTGCTGACCCTGTTCACAGCAGAACATTGCTTAGCTTCCGTGCTGGTTCTCCTCTCTGCTTCTCCAAGCTTTGGGTGTGCCGATCGCTATCTACTGTAGGTAATACACTGACTACTGAAAGGTACCTCATAAAACCACAAATAGGGTGACCAGATGTCCTGAAAAATTCTAGCCTATGTCCAGACCTTTGACCCCACCCACTCCACTGAGTTGGCCCCGCCCACTCCACCTAACAGGTCCTTTCTCTGGAAGTGGAAATGAAGTGTAGCGAGGGGACACTTCAGTTCGATATCAGGCTAGAAAAATTCAGTTTTTCAGTCCCAAATTACAAGCAGTTGTCCCAGATCCTGTTCTTTTCGTGCCGAAAATGAACCGTTACAGTAATGATGATAATGAACAACATATACAAACAAATATTTAACAAATAATGTTCAACAAATGTTCAAAATGTCTTGCATGCTTATGTAAAATATGTAATTGTTTTAGTAGATGTACCTTCACTTGTCTACTGCACTGATTAGGCTGTAATTTGACCAGTTTAAACCAGATGACGGAGAGTGCAGCAACCACTGCAGGAGGAATTTGTGAAAAATGTACTGTAACTGTAACATGTCAGTCACCTGTGTCAGGACACTGTGCTTCAAATCATCACTAGAATCTGTAACTGATCTTCATAATATTAATAACAACTGACGTAACTATTATTGTAATCTTTCTGACATGACATGCCGACCCCCAACTCGCCGTTCTGAATTTCACCCATTCTCATCTGGTCACCCTAACGTCAAATAATCCGAACTATCCCTTTAACTTCCTTACGATCCAGTTTCTTAATCCCATCTTGTGTTTAAAATTGTCCTCTCTTCTTATTTACTCTTATTTTGTGATTTTGAAACTGTTTACTTACTTCCTTTTCTTTTCTATCTTCTCTTCTTGTCTTTTTCTTTGTCCCTGCTCTCCAACTGTCTCTGCCTCTCAGCTCTTCTTACCTGTGGCAAAAAAGATAAGCGCTAAGTCGTTCTATCAGTGTAAGACGGAGGAATCAAACAGTTCACAGATGTCGTGTCAGATCACAACCTCCGGTAACGAGGAGGGGAATCTGCAGTCCATGATGAAAGGCTTTGACGACGTGTTTTCCTTGGACTTTGGCCGGCCTGTCCTGCACTCTGGCATGCAGGTCAACATGCAGGCCAGGCAGAACTCCTCCGTGTCGAGCTGTGTCAGAGAAGGACACAAAATCAACATGACTCTGGGGACGGGACGCCTCACGTGGTCTGATGACAGTGAATAAAGCTCTCCAACGCTCTGTGTTGCCACAGCTGCATCTGTGATCCCACTTAATGCATTATTGGTGTTGTGGAGGCACTATTTCCTGATCAATAATCATTTGTCCCTGGAGAACTATACTATTTCTTCTGCTTTGTCCAAGTTATATTCATGATTTGCTTTGAGAAACAGCTCAATATAGCATAGAAATATCTTATAGAATCTACCTGTATTTGTAACCCTCCACCTATGGATATTATGGATGTCATTTACTGTATGCCTAATGTACCAGATGTATAGTGCCATGCTGTGAAGAAAAGAGCCACGTGAGCCACTTGCTTAGAGAAGGCCAGGCTTTTATGATGAAGTGACATTTTGCTGACATTAAGATTGGCCAATTTGTTCCGGATGTGGTGGAGTGCAGTTGTTGAGACGTGGTCTCTTACCAGGATGAGAAAGTACATGTTTTTTTTCTCTGACTGACCCAGGTTCAAAACAGCAGGAGAGGGACTTTGCTGTGTGACTGTCAGCTTCAGTCCCTCATTTTAGCTTTTTTTTTTTTTACTTTTCAATAAGTCTTAGGCCCAAAAAGATAAAACAAATGATTGATAATAACGTTTGAATTAGGGCTGTCAAGATATCAGATTTTCACAACACGTTTATAGTGGACAGAGTAATTTAATAATTTAGAAATAAATTAATTTATTGTGGATTTTGTCTCTTTTTTTTGGCAAATTTCACTCAAAGTGCATGTATGTGGAGAGACAGTCTGTACAAAAAGTGCAATAACACTTTCTCCTGCACCTCTTAAACATACTGTATGTCCTTCGAACTGTATCTATGTCCTTTTGGATCTTTTGTTTATTAACTTGACATCAATATTTCATTTTTAATATCATGGTTATTGTCAGTTAGGAATGTTAATGATTAATCGATTCATCTGCGTTAAGACTTTAACCAGTTAAAAATGTATTCATCCATAATTAATCAATAGTCAAGAAATGGCAGTAATTGTGCCTCATTTGACATTGATTTGGCATTTGTTGAATGAGGAAACTTGAAGCTAGTACACAAAGTTTTTATCTGGTTATGAAAGTCTCAGTTTATCACGGATGCTCCTACGTATATGACCAACTTAAACAAACGAGACCATCAGAGAGAAGATCGGCCTTTTTCCCAGGCAAAGTTACAGCGAGTAGTACATTAGCCAGTTAAAAAGATGCAGTAGGAAATTTTTATTTAGATAATTTTATTTTTGGCGTTATATTTTGTAGTTTTGGTGGTGGAAACACTACCGCTTTTGTCCACAGGGATCTCCAAAATCAACAAAATAGGACTGTTCCTTGTGGTAGCTTTAAGCTCAAAAAAGAGAGTTTATACATAATATTATATATTAAATCGAAAAACTATCAAAATGAGCTTTCGGTATCTTAAGAACACAGTCATGAATGTGACTTTTCTTAGTACCTTTCTTATGAACAAAATAAAGATATTGGTATATGAGGCCCATTGATCCGTTAATCTTTACAAATCAAGACTGAAAAAAAGTTTAAATCAAAATCCAATTGAATCATGACCTGAAAATCAAAAGCCAAATCAAATCATGGATTTGGAGAATTATGACACCCCTATTAATTATTAATGATTAATTGATTAATCAGTTGTTTGCACTTTCAACTATTTGTTGAGGAAATCACACAAAATTTGCAACCCTGGCGTCAGTACATGTACATTGTCACATCCTAGTTTGAATAAAACATTTCCTGCACCAGAAACCTCAATCATAAGTTTTTACCAAAGAAGCCACAACACTGATTTTAACAGAATAATTTCCTTCTGTGGACACGTTGCACATACAGCATCACACCATATGTTCTAACTGAATATTAGCCTGAAGACGTGCACTTTACAGTGGAGAAAATCGTATTAGCATTAGTGTTCAGTTAGGTATTATGCTTCATCTGGGGGAAGGACATGCTTCCCTGAGCATAGCCCATTAAATTGTCCCCTTCGCTTGTTATCATCAGTCAGTCTCATGAGGATGTAATCCTCTGTATTCCTGTGTTGTTGCTTGTTAGCTTCCTGCCACAAGCTAATATTCCTATTCAAACATCGCCTGTGCTCCTGTGCCATAAAGCCCTGTACGTACAAGACTAGACATAACAATTAACACAGACTCTCACCAATATTTACATTTCCCTGTGTGAAATCCAGACCCTTAGGTCATCCTCTTCCACACTTGTTAGTCATCTCCTCGAGCTTCCACTAGCAGCTTCTTGATGTGACTTATTTTCCTGCATCCTTCACGTTTTTGCCAATAAATCAGTTTCTTTCAACTCTTCAACATCTGTCTGTCTTAGATTGATTTTATTACTTTCCATGCATGAACCAGTGGTGATGAAAAAGGACAAATGTCATGAGAAGCAGGACCTGCAATTCTTTGATTTAAAAAAAAACAGCATTATAATGAACAAAGCAGCACTATAATGAGGTACTGTAGTGCTGCAGAGATGTCCTGGTCTACAAATCTTGTTCTCCAGATGTAAGAAAACATGTTTGTTTGGTACAGACCCCAATAAATGTCACATCAGCATGAGGGTTTGTCAGTGAAAATGAAAATTATGATGCAAAAATGATCATTCCCACTAACTGTGAGTCATATTGCGATATCTCTCAAAATAATCGTGCAACCCTGTTTTTATTGGAGGACAGGACAGAGCGAATTATATCATTTTCATAAAATATATAGTTTCTCTAGGCATTTTTGTTAAGCTGCTTCTTGATGAGGGCTGCAACTAATGATTATTTTCATTACTGATTAATCTGCTGATTATTTCCACTATTAATCAATTGATAAAATCAATTAATCAGTCTATTAAATGTCAAATAAACTGTGAAAAATACATAATTTCCTAGACTCTACAGTGACATCTTTAGGGCTGCAAAGATTATGATTATTAGTTGACTATTAAATTAATTTCCAACTATTTTGACCATCGCTTAATTAAAAATGTCCAATTTATCTGTTTTCAGACTCTCAGATTTGAATATTTTCTGTTTTGTTTTGTTGTTTTCTTTGCTCCTCTCTGACAGTAAATTGAACATCTTTGTGTTGTGGACAAAACAAGACATTTGTGGATTTCACCTTGAGCTTTGGGATTCACAAATCAACATTTTTCACTTTTTTCTGACATTTTATGGACCAAACCAGGGTGCAACAATAATGACACTGAATAATGTTTTCTTTCACTTTCCTGCTCAGGCAAGTGGCTCAGAAATCTACTTGTCCAAAGTGAATTTTTACTTGCAATTGTTTTATTGCCATTTATCAAACAGCAAAGACTGAAGATAATTGTCAATTTTCACTCAGAAAATAGTGAGTGTGTCCATCCGTTGTTTTCAAAGTTCAGGGTAATGTCTTTAAATGTCGCATTTTATAAGTAAAGCCCAAAGATATTCAGTTTAATATGATAATAAACCATTACAAGCAGGAAATCTCCATATGTGAGAGGCTGAAAACAGCATTTTCTGCCATTTTTACATGAAAAATTACTTGAATGATTATTCAATTATCAAAATAGTTCAATTCTTTTTTACTGCTTGGCTGGTCGGGCAAGTGATTTACAGATTTACTTGCTTGACATGGTATTTTACTTGCCATGGGCAAGCTGGCAAGCCTTATTGTTGAGCCCTGAAAACAACTAATCGATGAACTGAGAAAGTAATACACAGATTATAAATATTAGTTGCAGCCATAGACGTCCTTGGTCCATAACCAACTGTCCGAAAACCCAAAGACTCTTCATTTACGATCATAAATTACAAAGAAAAGCAGCAGACCCTCACATTTAAGGAGCTGGAACCAGCAATTGACTGAAACGATTAATCAATTACCAAATAGCTGACAACTAATTTTCCTATGATTGACTAATCAGTTAATCATCGTAGCTTTACTCAGTATATTCCACTCTAAGGCAAATTATATCACTGGTTCAGGTGATGTATTGTAAAAACCATTTCCAGTCTAAAATACAGCCTCGTTTCCCATCATGCTTACTGAACCGAACTTTGTTATTTTATGTTACAAAATACCAATAATACTTTTTGTTACTGTTTGTGTCGGTTCAGATGGTGGTTTACAGTGTCTGTTACATTTCTTGTGACCAGCTGTATTTTACATATTTTTGAGCCTCTCTGTGTTAAATATCTTTAAGGGGCTGACGTCACTAAGAGCTGCTTCCTGGCTCTCATTCTGTGTTGCTTCCCACAATATGTTATTTTATTTTATTTTCGACCATCATCTGGCGACCCCTGGAAATGATCTCATTACCTCCTTGGGGGTTTCGACTCCCAGGTTGAGAACCACTGGACTAATTGATTAAAAACCTAATTGTTGTTGCTCTACTTGTGATATTAACTTCATGCCACTTTGTCACTTCCCTGTATTCATGGTCTGGTTACCCATCATTCACTTAGTCCACATGGGGGCAGAATTGTGTGAACTAAACTCAACTCAAAGTGTTTCTTTCCTGCAGATTCATAAACACAAAAACTGTGCCCTGCATTTTGAGTTTGAGATCTAGGTACCTCAGTCAACAACACGCCATTGGTCTTAATAAAAAGAAGCATAGCAGCACATTTGTGAAACACAATGTGCTGCTTGAAGAGTGGCTGCTAAGTCACTCCAGTGAGACTTTGGCAGTGTCAGAGTGTTTCTGAATCTGTTTACTTCCGAGCGGCAGCTCTGGAGGAGGCGGAAAACGCTGCAGGGCTGAGTGGCTTTATGAGGCGGCAGGCTGCACTGAGATGTATGGCAGGCAGCAGCGACTGTCTATTGAGAAGCGGCATTCAGTTCACAATCTGAGCTGTTATCAGATGTCGTGGGAAGAAGACAGTGAATGGGGATTACTCATTCATTTAGTCATCTTTCCTCCAATTTTCCATTGCATTATTTCTGTCATTACACACCAGTCTCATGAGCACAATGATGAAATCTTTATTTTGGCTGGCAAGTTTCTGCCTGATTACATTTAATGAGCAATAAATGATTTATCATTCAAATAGATCACGTTAGATCAGTCAGATGGACATTTCGGTTTGATATAGACCATTAGAGGCAAGTCGTCTTAATCGCACAGCACAATAACCGGAGAAGTAATAGCTTTGAAAGACATGAAAAACATGGCTATTTTCCATTTTAATAACATTTACTTAAGTCTTGTGATTTTCACTTTAAGATCTGTCTGTCATAAACACACACATATTTCATTCTGCCTGTATCCATCTATATTCTGTTGCTGTTACTTCTGTTTGTCTTTTGTTTTCATGCAGTTGCTGCCCACTCTTGACATCTATACATGGACAGAGGAGCATGTGGTCAGTGTCATTGTATTTACGTTAAAACCTTATGCCTTAAATGAGATGTTCACACTACATGATTGCTATTATAACTCATATATTTCCCTTTTATTCCCTCAGTATTTCTGGATGCAGCAAATATTTGGCGCAGGTTTGTTCCTTTACATTCAGATGTTGTATCCTGCAAGATAATCTTAAATCTGATTTTAGACTGGGTTGCACCAATAAAGATTAATTTAATCTAAAATTAGCTCCTATCAGAGTCTTGCAAAACTAGATTTAAAATGAATAAATCCAGATTTAAAGTTAAGAGTTCTGTTGCACAATTAAAAACTAATGTCAGTTTTGTAAACCCAAGTATTAAACCAAAACTAAATAAAGTTTAATCAGTATGGAAATGCTAGCTTACTGAAATAATAGAATAGAATAGAATAGAATAGAAATAGAAAAAAATAATAAATTCCAAGTGCGCTCGGGACATAGTAAGTATCAAAGAGGAGGGGAAAACTGTTCCTTAACAAGAAGCAGGCTTGTTTGCTAGCTAGCTTAAAAGTTAACAAAGCATTACATTGTTTGCTAGCTACCTAAAAAGTTTTTTAAAAAAAACTTTGGTTGTCTGGTAGCTTTCTAAAAAGTAAGCAAAACATTACGTTGTTTTCTAGCTAGTTAAAAGGCTAAGTAAGTGTCACATTTTTTGCTACCAAGCTAAATGTTTAACAAAAAAAAAACTTTTGTCAGCTAGTTCACTAAAAAGTTTATGAAACATTACATTGTTTGCTAGTTAGCAAAAAATGAACTTACATTGTCTACTAACTAGCTAAAAAGTAACATAATATTAGCATTACATTGTTTGCTTGCTAGCTAAACGCTTCAAAAAAGGGATATATTGTCGGCTAGCTAGCTAAAAAGTCAGTTAGCCTAGTTAGCCTACTCATGATGGCTCAACAAAGACGGTCTAATTTTGTCCTTTGAGAAAAACTTATTGAACAGGATTAAATTTAATCTAGATATGGAGTAAAAACTAAACTGAGTTTTACATTTAATCTGTATTCATGTAAGCTACTTTAAAAGTTTGTTGCAACATAACTTCAAGTTAAACCATGATTTAATCGGGTTTAAGAATGAAGCCTTATTGGTGCAGCCCAGCCTTCATGTGTGTAATCTTTTCGATCTCAGGGGAGGGTCCATGTGGCATGCAGCTGTACGCTGACCTGTTTAAAGAAAATCACATCACTGGGAAGAGGTTACTGTTGCTCACTGAAAACGACATGCGGGACATGGGGGTCAAGTCCAAAGGTCACGTCATGCACCTTAAGGCAAGACACCATTAACTAACTGTCTTTTTCTTTTTTAAATGTATCCATACATGACATCTGTGCTCGTTGATATATGGACTTACAGTGAATCTTCCATTTTCTCCTTTGCAGGCTGAAATTGAAAAGCTAACAAATGATTACCTCGGGTTAGTTCACTTCCCACCTCTGCTGAAGGTATGAATGTTCTTCTTCGTCTTCTTCTTCTTCTTCTTCTTTGGAACTTTATTTTATTCTCAGTGAGAGCATATTATCCCTTACAGCTTTGTATAAGGTCTGGACAATATGGCTGATGAATAAAATCTCAATATTTTTAGGCCCATAATATTTTTTGAACAAATACTTTTAATCAGTTATCACCACTAATGTGGATATAATGACAATAGAACAGCTAGTAAGTTACAACAGTTACATAATTTTTACTGTAATGCAGCCTTTAAAACCTGGAAACGACAGGACAATATCTAGTCTCATATCACAACATCAACAATATATTACTAGCCCCTACTTTATATAATGACATAATAACTTAGAATTAAATAAAACATAATAAGTTAAGTAAATAACAAATTAAGATAAATAATAATAATAAAAAAAACATAAATTGCTGCTCATTCTGTTTTGTTTCTTGGTAAAACTGCTCTTTAAATATCAAGGATCTTTAATTATTAATTACTTTTTCATAGAAACTTAAGGAAACTTTTTTGCATGTTAACAATACAATATAAAAGTCGCTTGCTTTTGTTTGAGGATTCTCAAACTCTAATTGTCTCCGGGCCACTGATGCGATTGTCATCTCATAGCGGGGCCACTTTAGTGTTCATGTCCTGTTTTTCCCTATTACTACCATATTTTTGTCAAACTTAAAGAAAATGCTTTGCATACATTTTTATATAAATTAGTTAACCGCACATTGGACAGACTGAGCAGACTGATCAGTTACGCTCTGTTGCGTAACTGATCATAAATGTCACTTAATAACTTGCCAATTCACTCTGCCAGTGTGTTTGCTGATAGAGAAATATTGTTGAACAGACTATGCTTTTGTGGATGAAGAAAATCAGTGACTTGCAACATGTAATCCTTCAGAAATACATAAAATACAATATTATTTTTTAAGAGCTGAATTCAGTTGAAGGGTTGTTTAAAATTGTATGAAACAACTGGAAAAGTTTAATAATTTTGTGGGGATTATATTATATTTTTTAAATCATGTCACGGGCCTGAAAGTGGGGGAGAGGGGGCCAGACATGGCCCTGGGGCCACCAGTTTGACACCCCTGGGTCAGAGGGATGGGTGACTTGGGGTTATCATAACATTAACAAGTCTGTCTGGGTAGTGGAGCTCATCCCTGTGTCAATAGGCTCATTAAAGGACTCCATCTCTTACCAAATTTATTCTTTTGTAACCTTAGAAGATAAGATCGTGGGTTAAGTTTCTTCTTTATCTTCAGGAAGAGTTTTTTTTTTTTTTTTTTTTTTTTTTTTTTTGTGCATGTTTGGGTCTTACCTCTTGTCTTCCCAGGATGAGCTGGAAAAAGAGGTGGAGAGAAGTAAAACTGTAAATCTGGAGCTGGTGTTTGGATACCACTGGAAACCAGGAAATGGCAAATCTGTAAGTTGAAATGAAGCACACACACACACACGCACGCACGCACGCGCACACACACACACACACACACACACACACACACACACACTCAATATATTCTGCAGCTGTGAGCAGCTGATGTGGTTCATGATTTGATCTGTGAAGGGCAACCAAAATATTAAGAACAATCACAAGTAAATGTTGTATCCACTGTGATCAGGCTTGTTGTCTGGGCCGTGATTGAATCAGCCTCATTCTTGTTCTGAAGAATCATGATGACGGCTGTTACACTGACCATTGAAGGCATCACTAGACATGTATAAAACCAGACAAATAAACATTTCATTCTCAGCCATGTAGCACATCCACCTCGACTCGCTCACAGCCCTTTGTTAGGGTCTCAAACTGTGGAGAAAGGGTGGCTCTTAACTTGCTGTTTGAATTTAATCAAAAATAGCCCATTTAGCCAGAAGTCATTTTCTTTTTAAAAGGCAAACGTTATTTAATCTTTCAGCTGTTCATTGTCCCATCATAAATAGTCCTCTTTCAGTGTGTTCGGCAGGGCTGAAACGAGCCTGCTAATTGCCTCCCATTTCTTCTGACATGTGGTGGTTTAGTGGGTAGAAAACACAGCAGGGAGAAGGAAACAGGAGGCTGAGAAAATGAGAGCTAATTATTTTCCCCTGCCTGGTGTCAGGTTCCGTGTCAGCCTTGTTTTTACAAACTGGAAGGTTTTTTGCACTAAATAAAACAAACCCGCACTGCATTTTTTTCTTCGCCCCTCTTTGCTGGCGATGTCATGGAAGCAGCTGCACTTCTCAAAGACAAAATGAGGGCCTGCGATTGTGCGGCCACCATCTGACAGCCACTGAGGGTCCCCTACTAATGAGGATATCACCGTGCAGCCAAGTGAAAGGTGCTGAATTATGTATGAGTTGTCATTAGACGCACTCGGGTCCTAGGCATCATTACCAGACATTGTTTCTGCTGGAGTGATTAGACTAGCGTGGACCTGGGAGCCCCGGTGCGACCGTCCAGTGCCGACACCAGGCCAGCGCGGGGCCACTGGTGTGTTTCTGAGCCAGAGGCTTGCTGAAGCTTCCCCTTTGAGCCGCTTCCAGCCCCCAGGGACGATGCAGGAGAGGGCGAAGGCTCCTCAGACGAGTGTGTTAGTGCCACTCCTCTGATGTCTTTCTCTGTGATCACTACACAATGGATTGGCCTGTGCCATGAACCCTGCGTGGTTAAGCAGTGACCTGCGGTGTCGTCGACGGCTTTTGGGGATTGGCAGAATCATTACTGCTTCGTCAGCATTCAGTATGCGGGAAAAAAGAGGGCTGGGGAATTGTTCAGATTCGTGCCTCCTAGTGAGGATTTGATGTGTCCCGCAGGCAGCAACTCATGAGGAAAAAACGTCACCCTTATCACCTAAAATCGACCAAGAAATTAATCCTGGATCCCACAGAGAATAATATCAAATATTTGACAAGGAATTAACAATATACATAAAAATATTACTATATAAAATATATACTGTCATTTGTTTCTTTCCCTCTGGTTAATTTAATGAAATGTGACAATTCTCACTGTAATGTCATAATTTTATTCTGCTTTAGATATTGTATATGAAATTGCATTTGATATAATTTCTCATTTTTCTTCTTCTTGCAATTTGTTTATAATATTTCCATGTTTTAATGTCTGTCCTCCCCCACTATATGAGGCTTTGTGGCCACTACCGTTAAACCACCTCTAGGTTGTGCTGTTGGTTTATATACAAGAGTGACCAAGTTCTCCACACAGAATACTGCAATTATAAACTTTTCCATACAATCAGGTGCAGTTTCTGAGTGTGCCAGACCCACATAATCTCACCATTAGCTCCTTTCTTCTCAAGGACTGCAAATGGAAAATGTACGTCGAGCTGGATGGAGATGACGTCGCTGTAACCTACATTAAAGATGTCGTCTTTAATGCCAACCGTCAGGATGTGGAAGTGCTGCGAATGACTAAGGTGTCGTCAGAAACACTTTTTTTCCCCCTTAAAATCAGCGCTAAATATCGTCTGTGCCACAGGTGTCAAACTCAGTTTCATTGCGGGCCGCATCAGCATTACGGTTGCCCTCAAAGGGTTGTAAGAGTAAGATTTTATAAATGTATCTACTTGTTATCATATCACATAACTGCCCCTGCAGAAGTCGAGGAAAAGTAATCACAAGCAAACTTTCAAGTGTAGCCAACAACTATCATACAATTTAAAAAATTAAATATACAAAGTACTATAAGACACTGGCTCGTTTCCATTAAGCACAAACATGTTGTTGCTTTCCAATTTCTCTGTAAATTGCCACTCTATGCATCAACATTTTGCTATGCTGCTATAAAAATGATTACTGCTAACACTTTAATTCGAGTTTTTTGATGGAAATGTAAGGATTTATGAATATGAGACATATGTAATTTATAAAATGTTTTGGTCTGATTTAATTTGTTTTATTTCTGAACTTGCTCTGTGCTAGAAAACTTCCTTTACTCAAACAAGAATTCACAACTTCAAACAATTAACAAATGTGTTAAAATCCTTCGAAATCTAAAACTAGCAATACCTGCTGGTAACTAATGTAGAAAAAAATGTGTACATTTTTATGAAAATGTTGGCCCTTTAAAGTTGTTTTCCAGATTTCTGTCAACATCCTCAGATTTTTACAAAGACGTGATTTAATTAGGCCTAAAAAGTTTTAGCTATACCTGTAGCTATAAGGACCTGTCTCACTTTCTGGTTGTAAAAATGCAAGAATACTGCTCAAGCACTCAACAAATTGATTAAATAATATTACTATCAAACGTGTCTCAACTCTGTAGTCCCTCTAAATCAGAGCTAAATAAGAATTATGGTTTAAAAATGTGTATGTTGATCAGCATTAAGAGAACTCTTAGCAACCTAGAAAAAATAAAATGCCTACTCACTACAACTATGCTGTGAAATTTTAAAAAACGTATAAATTTGTCAGTTCCATAAGACAGAAAATCTGACAGAGTTGACGTCGACATTTAGTAAAAAATGTAATCACCAGGATAACCACCAGGTAATCACCGCCATAATTGAGGAGTCAAAATCAAAACCACTTCAAAATACAGTTTTGTCCCGCTTTTCAAGAATGACTGCTATTCATATCTTGTGTTTACAGACATTTAGAGCTGGACATCTTCAACTGTGTGCATCCTGGGACATTAGTTTATGGACTCCTTCCTTCTTTTAATGCAGTATAGAATTGTCTGGTGCACATTATATTCTTTGCTGTTTCTTGCAGACCAAATAAAATAAGGTGCCAGATTTGGCTCGCAGGCCTTGAGTTTCACACATGTGGCCTATGCTATGTTTCTGCCCTAACTGGTTGCATTTGATCTATAGGTAGGCTGTATTTTGGTTGTCATAGTCAGATTGTTTATGAACTCATGTCATTGCGATGCAGCCACCTTTTGTGATGGACAAATGGATCTTAGGAATACAGGAAAACCAAAGAGTGGACTACATCGTCAATTATGAGGTGATGCAATCAAAATCTACACATCAGCCATTTAAAGTAAGTGTGTAAACAAGGATGATTATTTTTGACACTAAATATCCATATATTCTCCTTCTTTTATGACTTAACCCTTCAGAACGATGTCAAGTCACCAAAGTGTACCAGACACAGCTGTGCGGTGACGTGGAGTCTCGGTGGAGGACAAGACGAGATCAAGACGGTGGAGCTGGTCATTGAAACAGCACCAGCAAACATCGACTGGAACCCAAGAGACAAGTGTAACTCTGGTAATTGTTTTTTTGTAGTTTCTTTATTGAGTGTCAGAGCAACCGAAGAGGTGTGTGTTAGACTGACATGACACCATCATAACCATGACATGACACCTGTCATGGACATGAGGGAATCTTTGAAGTCTTTGAATGTTTACGAATGACTGTTGTCATTAAATGACATTCAGTTGATTGAGTCATTTTTGAAGCAAAGTTAGGATTAGGGTTCCCAAACAGTAGGCTTGTTCGAGATGAGCCAGGCCTGCACAGAATCAATCGCCCGCAATCGCTGCACAGTGCATGCTGGGTAGATTTCTGTCCGACTTGTTACCCAGTTGCTCTGACATCATGCACACCTGGGTGCAGTTGCTCTCCAAACACCGGGCTGTCACCTGATCAATGAGCTGATTAGCTCTGATCGGCTTGTTAGTTTTTCTAGTCTTGTGTTGTGCAATGAAAGTTTAATCTATTGATAATAATTATAATAAAGGTTATTTATAGTAGGACTTATCAAAATGAGAGCTTTACAAGGCAGACAAAAAAAAGCAGAGGATCATGGGACAGAAGGGGGATCTCTCCTGCTTCAACTTCAGCGATTAAGATTGCATACTTCACTTCTTCAGCTGTAATTATCTGAATGTGGTCTGCAGACTACAGGTAGACAACAGATGATCTAAACAGAATGTTAATGTTTCTATCACTTCCTGTATATTCGCTGCTAAAAACTGTTGGACTTGACTGCAGGTTTTTGTCACCATCTCCTGCTATGAACGCCTGATCTTGTCTACTTTCTACCCGGGCTGCAGCCCAACTTAAATCAGCCTTATGCCAACTTTGTATTAAAAAGCTGCTTGTACAGACGATCTATAGGTGAGGACGGGCTGAAACCACCCAGCTTGCACCCCTTGAATTCACAGCCTCACACCGCCAACACATCCTGATTGGATGCTTCAAATCGATGATGTGGGAAATTAGCAGAGCTCATCTTTTCAGTGCAGGGGGGGTTAAAGTCAGACCTATACTGAGGCAACCTAAAACATCAGTTTGTTTACAATGTATTTTTATATTTTTAAATTACAAATTACTTGTGTTATAATTAAATACATGTCACGCTCATTTGATGTATTTGTGCCCAGTGCTGATACAAACTGTCTCAGTGCTCTGACATCCTTGTGGACAATAAAGTTTATTTTTAAACTGTAAATAATATCCTGCCTCCACTACAGATCCTTATCACCAGTGTTTGATAGACACATTTGAAGGATCGTTGCAATATCGGCTGATATAGTGATGTTGGGTGTTCTTCTGTTTTTATGTCATTATCAGCACTAGCCCCAAAAATACTGTTTCGGTCTGGCCCTATTAAAAATGACTGAATGACGCAACAGTCAGCAGTCATAAACATTCATTAAGATTCCATCATGTTTATGACAGGTGCTGTGTCATGGTTATGTCAGTGTCATGAATTGACAGGAGCTCCTATTTTTATCAACGCTTATCTTCTTTTTCAGATATTGATCCCACATGGATGTACAACGTAAGGCTGAGGCAGTTGATGACCCAGAAATCCCTGCAGCCGACTGCCCCTCTGACTGCCTTCTCCAGCTCTGACGCCCGCACTCTGCCTCAGTTCCTGTCTGCACATGAAAGCCAGGTGTCTTCTTATGCCGCAGCTGTGCGGCGCTCTCCAAACCGTGCCTGTGGATCTCCCTGGACCGACTCACGCAGCTCCTCGCCAACCGCCAGCCTGACGGCCAAACTCTCCTCACTACGTCTTGGGTCAAAGGGCAGCAGCCCTTCCAGCACCACGTCAGAGAGCGCCTCAGAGAGGGAACGAGAGCGCCCGCTCAGCGCCGGGGCGATGTACGACCAACGCAGAAACAACTACTTTGGCAACATGTTAACTGTGGGAGGGGGGCAGGGTAGGGGGCATGCATGGACCAATAGTAGAGGTAACTATATTCATAATAAAACCAGCAAAACGTGCCGACAACCAGGGAGGCCACGGTCCAACAGTTACAGTGTCGCACCACAGAACCGCCCTCCCATGATACCGGGTATATTGTCTGTGACAGAAAGCCCCAGCGAGGAGAAAGAGGGGGCCAAAGCCAACGATGGGGGGTGGATCAAGGTGGAACGACAGAAGAGATTACCACGTCCGGACAATAAACAAGTCAGAGGTCGACCGAGGAGAGGGGGCAGGGGAGGGCGTGGAGCTGGTGGAAGAACTTAATGTGGGCCACACATGAACTGACAGCTTCTTGTAGGCTGAACATGTCGAACACTGAGAGGATTTTACATACGAATTATCATGTCTGCTTACAGGCTCCAAACTGAACTGCCTGTTGTAAAAGAATCACACTGATGCCTATGATGTGTACATATATAAACTGTATGTGTGACCATAAGCTCTTATTTTTTA
>JAJHUR010140471.1:138707-153560 GCA_027495735.1 Lutjanus campechanus | reverse complement strand
TTACTCAAAATGCATTCAGTGATCTGTGTTCTTGCTCAAACTCAACCACCACCAAAACTTTTGGATAGTTGCACTCCATTTTACATGTTTACAAACTGTTGTAAAAATGGTTTCAAATTATACATCCTGGTACAACTAAAATAAAAATAAAGATGCATATATTTCTAATGAGGACATACAACACTAGGCGTCTCTTTTCATTCCCAGATGACCTCCGTGAAAGACTTGTGTTGTTGTGAGGAATGCAGAACATTTTGTGACTGTATGGACAGATGTGAAAATTAACTGTTTTCATCCAGTCACAGGCTGGTTTATATCTTATCCCAGGATGGTGTCACTTTTCCTCCCACCTTGCTCTGTATCTCCTCTGTAACCCCATAGAGGAATTCTTTTCTTCATGGAGGTGGAAAGTTTATGACTACCAGCCAAATGATCAGATATCTCTCTTGCAACACAATGAATGCTGCATGTCCGGACAGAATCTGCAGAAGATTACCAGGGATGGATCAGACATAGAAAACTTTACCAAGTGTATTAAAGGAGAGGACAGAAGGTGTGATGTTGATGAGGACTTGTGGCCAAATGCAAAGGACTATCCTGTGCAAGTATGTTTAATTAATATATGTTGTATTGAACTGAAATTCCTTTAGTTTCATTTTGTGCTCTCTATGAAAAAACAGGAAAAAAAACTTGAAATGAAGCTTATTAAAGCACATAGCAGAATGCATGATTCGTGTGACATACTATAATGCAAGAAGAGCAATTAAAAGTCCAAGAATTAAAAGGTAACCTGCAAACAGGATATGTTAAGTTTATTGTGACTGAAGACACGAAAGTTGTGAACAGGATGTTGTGAACTTGTGAGCTGACAGACAACTTACAGTTCACAATGTTGTGAACACGACTTGAGGAGGGCGTTTAAATGGGCCCATCTTGTAAACATGGTAAACATGACCCCATTTGAATGCACCATTATAGTTACACACACTTGAGGATCACTTGAATGTCTGCTTGCCATAATCTTACAAGACTTCTGCTGTCAGAACCAGTCATTCATGGTGAAGTTATTACTAAAATCAATAATAATGGAGCACAGAGGTAATTATATAGTATGTGTCTTACATTTACAACTGGGCTTTGGAGGGCAACCACAATGCTGATGTGGCCCAGAATGAAACTGAGAATGAATGACACCCCTGCTTTAGTGCATTTCAGTTGTGAGATTAGCTGTTGTGCTAAACTGCACGTCATTTAAAAGAACTGTATTGAGAAACGTGTGTTAGTAATTATAAAAAAAACTTAGTGGCACATGGCAACCAAGGGTATGATTGCTTTAAAAAGCCTTGTATTTACCCACTAAATTTCTTAAAAGTAACCAAATAAACTGTTTTAATTCCATGAGCCAAAACTGGATAAATCTTCAGACTCCTTTATACAAATGCATACTTTCTGAGCTGCCTCTTCAGTGTGTTTCTTTCTCTTAAGTATTTTTGCAAAGAAATATACCATGATCAACCAATTCTATTGTTCTACAATGGTCATAAACCCAGAAGTACAAAGTTTTATTTGTTCTGGTGTGCCACACCCAGTCAAGCAATGTTCCCCTCTTTGAATCTTCAATCATGCCCACTTCCTGTTGTTTACATAAAGATGTCATCCTGCTTTTGTCTTATGTCTTGTTGCCACTCTTATCTTTCCTCTATCTGTTCTTATTATTCTATTTTATGTAGCTTTATTAAACTTTCCTGTTCTCACTGCCATTAAATCTCTCTTTTTTTAAACATTTATCAACTGTAACCCTAAGTGTAAATGATATTTTCATACTGTTAATTCGGAACAAATAATTAATATGTCCTGTCTGCTGTAAAGTTGAAGTGACAAACAAAAAACGCCCTTTGAAATCTGGTCTGTTTTCAAACTTGGAAGGAGCTCAACATTTTACCCGCCTTGCATGCAAATCGTGTAATAAAAATCTCGCGCCACGGCAGAGTACATGGAAGAACCACTACATTAACGCTTTAATCGCCTCATATATTTGTAAGTTTATGAAGTTTTATTATTCAGAGAAATATCTGAAACACTTTTAAGGTGTTGCTTAATAGTTTCGGTCATGTATCTGGTCTCCAGTATTCACAGAGTGTTTATTATTTTGTTAAAATACGGGACGACACTGTATGCACCTTTCAGGACCTTCCGGTGGCGCGGGAAATGAACAGAGTGTGATCTGAGCGTGCAGCTGCAGGACCTACATTGTTCACTGCAGAGCTGCTGCTGCACAGTGGATAAGAGACTGTGTTTCTGTGTTTATCTGGGACAGAAAGAAGGAACAATGCCCTCCACTCGCTCCATGGTAAGATAATAGTCTTAACTTCTTTTTCCAAATTGAATCCATTAGAAACGACCGTGTGTATGTTTTTTAAATCTTCTTTATGACCAAGTTGTATCGGTTTGGTTACCATTTAAATCCTACATTTCCTTTAACGGTTAACTAACGGTTAACTAACTAACAAAGTTTGAAAGTTTGCTAACTTCTAAAACTGGGTATGATGAGCTGTATGCTTTGTATCAAACTAACAGAGTGGATAATTTGATTAATTTAACAAGTTTTGATGTTACAGCATCCTCCTAACATTAATTACAAAAGTTAAGAAGGAGGTAATGTTAATGTTGGCTTGTTCGTTTAAAGTGACTGAAATGCATGTAAATTGTATAGAAAAATTTGAGTAATTGTATTGAAATGTGCATGACCCAGTTACTTATATCTGGCTGGCTTTGTCTCAGGGGTGTGTCCCTTAAGATAAGGCTGAAGACTTTGAACATTAGCTTTTCTTTCTTCTTTTTTTTTTATAGCTTAATCAATGAGTCTATTGATAGAAACTTACACTTGATAGGCAAACAGTTTAAATAAGTTTATTTAATTTTTTTTAAGCAAAAATAAACTAAAAGTATTCCACCTCTGTTAATATTTGTTGGTTTTAAGCGTTTAAGATAGAAGATTTAAACTTATTTCATACATCTTACACACTGGACCTTTAATTGATATGGTTACTTGTAGTACTACTGTAAATCACTTGAAAAGTCCAGCTACTTGTCATATAAACATTAATTCAGACTTGCCTACATTTGTGAAACAACCTGATTTGATATTCTGGTCTGTTTTCTAAACTTACCTGTTTTGATTTATAGAGACTGGCAGCCCAGCCTCCATCCACCAGGATGGGTTTGAGGAGCTTCCGCAACACCCCAGTGATTCCCATGGAGACTTCCTCGTCTTCCTCTGATGACAGCTGCGATAGCTTTGGCTCTGATGGGGGATTTGCAAACACGGTAACGATAAAATACCAAGTCTTAACTGCTCCTGTCAACTGGTAGTGAAAGCATTGGGTCTTTGCAGCACCATCTGCAACTAAAGATTGTGTCTGTGTGTAGAGGAGCAGCTTAAGACAGACGAGGCGGACGGCACAGAAACCGAAGGTGTTTGAGGCCACATCAGAGGAAGATACATGCAGCGGGTTTGAGGAGACTGTGATAAACAGTCAGATGAAAGCCATGGTGAGTTTTTAGGAGAAACACAACTGAGACGTATTTCGGAACTTAATCAGACCTCACCAAAGTTCTCTCTAACCAAAAGTTGTATTTTCTTTCAGAAAGTCGACTCTGCACCTCCGAGACGAGGCC
The DNA here is from genome assembly GCA_027495735.1 of Lutjanus campechanus. Lineage (NCBI taxonomy): Eukaryota > Metazoa > Chordata > Actinopteri > Lutjaniformes > Lutjanidae > Lutjanus > Lutjanus campechanus. Next base: position 149,882 of record JAJHUR010140471.1, on the reverse strand, counting down.
GCAGATCCAGTGGCTTGAAGATCGCCATGACGTTCCCCACCAAGAAGACGGGCAAGAAGAGGCCTGCGTCTGAACCACTGCCTCAAATTAAAGCACACGATTCTGACTCTGAGGAAGAGGAGAACTTCATGAACAAGAGAGCCCTGAATATTAAGGAGAACAAAGCAATGGTACAATTTTCTGCATTTGTTTCAGATTTAATTTGTACTCTGAACTGAATTTTGGCCAAAATAGCCTCCATTTTCATTGTGCTGTGTCTCACTTATAATTCATTTATTTTATAGCTTGCAAAACTCATGGCAGAACTGAACAAAGTACCCGGACTCTTCCCAAGACGGATGGCAATGTCGGCATCCACTACGGTAACGTAACCTCTAGATAAATGTTTGAATCGTCATCTTTTTTGAGCCTTTTTTCAGTTAAAATGAAAATTGTGATGCAGAAATGCAGCCCTAATCTTATCATATCACACGGTGCTTGCTCAGCTTTCTGTATTAACTGGTACCATTTGACCTCCTTCAGCCCCGACAGGCTCCTCGGCGGTCCATGGGAACTCCTGGAACTCGTAGGAGAAACCCGGAGCGATTGTCCCGACCTCACACACGGTCCCGCACACTGGTGGACGGACCCCCGAGCCCACCTCCAGAGGAAGAGCCTGAGGACAAGTTCAGCCTGGTTCGCAAAAGTCGCTACTATGAGGAGGAGGATGAGCCAGTAAGTCACATCACAGTGTGCGCCGCGTCTTATCACCTTTGTGTTGCATCAAATTCTCTTAAAATACAGCACGGGTATTATTCGTATTCTGATTAACTGTTTATTTTATGTGCAGCCCCGTCGCCGTACCTTCAACGGTACCAAAGCGATCCCGCATGTCGTGCGGCCTGTGGACGAAATCACAGAGGTAGACCTGGACAACATCTGCCACAACGTGCGGGAGAAAGTGTACAACAGCTCCACTGTAGGTCCCATATTCACTTTAACACTGAAAATAGTTGCTGCATTTGTTTGTTAAGCTCCTTAGCTGAAGATGCAAATATTTTTCTCTTATTTTCAGGGATCCACTTGCCACCAGTGCCGCCAGAAAACCATCGACACCAAAACCAACTGCCGTAATCCAGAGTGCGTGGGGGTGAGGGGTCAGTTCTGCGGCCCCTGTCTCCGTAACCGCTACGGAGAGGAGGTCCGAGACGCTCTGCTGGATCCGGTGAGTAATGAAACTTAGAAACTCATGTACAGTATGTAAAACATGTTAAACATACACAGAACTTCTTTGGAACTGTGGTTTATATGAGACTGTTTGACATTTGATCATGTATGTGACTGATTTTCTTTCTCATTGTCCCTGGTCAGGAGTGGCGTTGCCCGCCGTGCAGAGGGATCTGCAACTGCAGCTTCTGTCGGGCCCGAGACGGTCGCTGTGCTACAGGAGTGTTGGTTTACCTGGCTAAATATCATGGCTATGATAACGTGCACGCCTACCTGAAAAGGTGAGTGGTGTATAAATTTTTTTTTAAGTGTATAATTTGATTTAAATGTCTGTTTTTTAACACTGAGGTTCTCCTCTTTCTGCAGCCTGAAAAAGGAGATGGAGCAGAGCAGCGAGTGAAGTGTGGAGGAAGCTCATCCTGGACCTGACTGACTGACCGTTTTTACATGCGCACATACAGTTCAAATATTCTTCCTAATGGTTCGAGCATTGTAACACAATTCTTATTGTTCCTGTTGATGAACTTAAACACATTTTTTTGAGCATTGACTGACATTTGCAGGGAAGAACTTGCAGCCCGTTCTCTCAGCCTAAAGCTGAATACTGAGCCCTTGCGTTAAGACTGGTTGATTGTGGAGGGAAAGCAAACAAATGTTAGCAAAATGTCTCAACCTTTAACTGTTGACAGCCCCCCGATCTTAAATGTTTTAAGATGATTGATGTACATACTGTAACATGTAAAAAAAAAATCCCCTTTTTTATAGCTGAATCATCAACCTGCTGCAGAAACAGGCTTGTTTAGATGATCTACTGTATTTTTGTATTTTACCTTACATTGTTTTAAATGTAAATATTTTACACAGCCCACTTGAACATGAATTGGCTTCCTAGGAATCCATCTTTGTGCCTTTTTTTTCTAGTTGCAAATGTATGCTTGTGTTTTTTACAAGTTGCCTAGCTTTTTGTACATCTGCTGAAAAGAAAAACAAAATGTTTGCTTTAGTCGAGGCGTCCTGTAGAAATGGCCGAATGATCTGCACACTCCTGAGGTGGTGCGGGTGGAAAAGGGCACAGACTGGGGTCCACTGCCTCTCACTTCTGAACCGACAGGAACTGTGTGATATACTACAGCGCCTGGTTAAATATCCTTCATTAGATAACTGTCACTAATGGTGTGGAAACAATTAGCACACTCTAATGGGAATCTCATACCTGTAAATCATTTGATCCTGTTAAAGCACATTCTCGCTCTGCTCCAGTCTCTTTGGCTCATTTTCTTGCCTTACACTGTTAAGTAGGAATGGTTGAAGGTGCCACTGAAGTGGCAATAGAGTTATGGCCTGCATTTTCTGTTCAGAAGTGTAATCCTCCACACAAAATGACATGGAATTAACCTTTGTGTCGTTCATCTTTGAAATGTACTTCATTCGACCTGCAGCAGGACACACTCTGATTATATGATACTGTTTCAAAATAATCAACGGTTGAGATTTCTTCTTCAAGGTAATGACAGGTGGAGGTTATCATACTGCTGCTTGTATTTATCAGGCACCGCACTCGTCTAACAAGAGGAGTAATGCTGAACTGTTGATATTGTTCTAGTGATGGTTGCTTTGTACTTATTGGGTTAACTGTACAGTACATATTCATTAAAGCGTTAATCACTGCAGAATCATGTTATTGGTTTTCTTTGACTTGACCATCACTCTGTCCAGAACTGTGGCAGCTGTAATTACTGTTATTGAAACATGGAGGAGAAATCCTGAATGCTGCTGGTGATTGAAGATCTCCAGAAGGTTGGAGGTTTATTAACATTTATATTAATGTAATTTTAGTTCATGGGCCAGATACCGCACAATTTGATCTCAAGTGGACCAGACCTGTAAAATTATTGTATAATAACCTACAAATAAGACCTTCAGATTTTTATCTTTAAGTGTAAAGAAGTACAAATACAATCTGAAAACATTAACAATGAATCATCAATTTTTAGCTTCTTTCAAATCAGAAATGAGGTCGGATGGATGCTTACAGATGCTTGGATCATATAATATCCTGTTTATATGATATATTACTTTACCTAAACCGCCCAACTCCAGCCACTGTCAACACAGAGAGGGAAAAGGTTTAGGAGAGTCTGACTTACATTCACACATGTTCCATAAATGCACATCATTGTTTAATACAATTTAACATTAGACAGATTACATTATTACAAAGAAAAAATACACAAAATATTTGCAGAGGTCTCTCCCATGTGTGAGAAATACTATTCAGAGGAATTTACAGCTGTGCTCTCTGTTCCAAAATACAAGTTTACTGGGTTGATATCTTCTCTTTTTTTTTGTCTAAGGTACTCAATGTCCTGACAGGTGAATTTAGATAATCCTAGGGATATCCAAAGATGTAAAGAAACTAAAACAGGCAAAACAATGTCTTAGCTGGCTTAAGTCCTTTATCATTTTACTTTAGAGAATCTGGTTTATCATTACAGGGACAAGCTGAAAGATGTTGAGAAGATTTGGCAAACTTTCTCTCACATCTTGTAGTTGGAATTAAATCCTAAATGCAGTTCAGGGTTGGAGACGAGGATTTTGGTTGACAAGAGGAGAGCATGAGACCAGTTGTGGGTCAGAGATGTTTGTTTTTCTTTTCATTCCCAAATTATTTATTCATGTATTAATTTTCGATGTAACGAGTATTCATGGCATTACATTATTTTGTTATCTTTTATAATCAGGCTTCACAATAAAAATATTGGAAACAATTAATGAACCATCCATTTACAAAACAGATGAGCAACTCAAGAGCAATGTAGTATTTTACTTCTTTATGATTTGAACAACTCATCAAGATCTTTTATTTTTCCAGACATTTCGACTCCTGTGCAATGCTGGCATCACCACGCAACAACAACTTAAGTGGAAGCTGAAGCTTTGTCTGCACATGTCGGATGGCATGACTCACCATCCAGGCTTTGAAGCAGTTTTCCTCAGTCCATTGGTCCTCCAGGTCCAGTCTGCCTACACGGTCCAGCGCTATGGTGACTTTGAACATGAGGTTCTACACATGAAACATCTGATATCACCCTGTTAGATAATCTTATAACTGCTGTTCTGCACTCATTAAGCAAACGGGAGATTGTAGATAGCAGTGATAGCAGCAGTGCCTGGAAAAATGAAGAAAGCCACCCAAAGGGACACCAGCAACACTTCACCACATCACCAGGGATGTCCCACTGGGATTCATGCAGACAGTGAGAGTATACCTGTAGGATTATTCAGTAATACATAGGATGTATTACTGAATAATTCCTGAACAATTCCTTTAAATGTATAAAATTGTTCCAAATGTGTGTATATATACTTTTTTATCTTTAGCTTCAGCTGTCTGAAGTGTGGTGGTGCACTACACTACAAAGCACTGTTATAAGGGCAGTAGAGGCCTATGTAAACAAATTCTGCACTTCAACAGTATGATTGCCACTACATTTACACGCGACTGAGGATGTGATCCTCATGCGGTGTGCGTTCATTCAGTTAAAATTTTTACCAGTTAGACTAAATGTATGTTATGTTTCTTTTGTAACAGGGATAACAGGGGCTCACAAACATTTCTATGCCAAGGCCCCCAAATAAAATTAACTTATGGCCACGGTCCCCGCTTTGTAAGGTGTCTTTAAAAGAGTACTACAGGAAGAAAAGAAGAAAAACAAAACGACAACAAGACCACAACAAGTTTAATTACTGTTTAGAGCAGATCAGTCATTAGTAAACTGGTACAAGAGTGAATGCATACATCCTCCTCAATATTTCTCAGTTAAACATGTTTTGTCATGTCAGTTTAAGCCCCTCATGTGTAACCATCACATTATTACAGCCATGTTTTGTTTTTCCTCTTTCTAGGCTAACTGGCTATTGATCTTGTTACCTAACTCTTGGTGGGAAAAATGTGTCCAAAAATTCCAAAAAAAAGTTTACCTCTGTGACCCGGGGGAGAAAGCTAGCTAGACTTCCTGGAGCTTCCTGTGGTTGCCTGGCAACCTGTATCCAGCAAAGAAGTATTCTGGCACAAAACCCCCAGTAAAACGTTTTTACACTTCAGTTTCGCATTGATTAAACAAATTAAATACAACATGTTAATTAGTGAGTTTTAGAGGAGGCTATAGTTTGGTTTTGTTGCCTTTGGAGAGAGCCAGGCTAGCTGTTTCCCTGTTTCCAGTCTTTATGATAAGCTAAGCTAACCAGCAGCTTGTTAACCTGCAAATATGAAAGTAGAATCAATCTTCTCACTCTACCTCTCAGCAAATGAGAAAATGATTTAATGCAATTTAATGCTATTTACTTAGTCTGGTCTGACTAAAAGGACCAAACTCTAGCCCATAAGTATTTTTAATAAAAATAATCGTGCTGATTTACAAATGACTAATCACTAATTAAGTCTATGGTATTTATTGACACAACAATGACACAACAATAAACAACAATAAAATGAATCTGTTTATTGGATACATATATATTATGTGTAAAACTGTGTTGCCCAGGTCCATTTACATACATATGAGTAGAACATTATATTTTGAGAACCTCTATATTTAATGCAATTTATTAGAAAATCTTGAATTACCAAAGCAGGATGTAGTGACACCTCTCTGATGCAAAAACATTTCACAATGTTCAGCTTGAGAATTAAAGTAAGGATTTAATGCAGTATTTTTTTTTAAATATTCCACTCTATCATTAACATTGTATATAAAATCATGATCGTATCATACAATACTTTTTAAGGGTATGGTAAGAATACAACATCTAGTAAACAACTCCTCTTTTATCCTCCCTTTTTCCCTCCAAAAGGAACATTTCAAAAACTATTATTAGTATAATAAAGATGCACTTGAAAATACTAGTCCTGTATTAAATACCAATGATCATCCACTTTGGGGTGATGAATATTTAGGGAAGTAATTGTTTACAACGCTCAAGCATTGAGCTGATCTGGTAATCAGGCTATGAAATACAATATTTATTCATTAGAGCAGATTTAATGAGGCCTTGCGGCGCTAATTATGAAAACCAGTGTAGCAGTAAATGAGTAGCGCACGGTGGCGGGCTGCGGGGTACCTGTAAGGAGGGACTGGGGGTTGAAGTGCCCTGAATGCCATGGCACAATGAGCAGCAACACACAGCCCTGACTGTGGCCGTCCAGCCCACAGCTATACATCACCGGACCTGCAGACAGGTCGCAGATGGGCCCCACGTCCCTGCATGCCCTGCTTTTCTTTACCTCCAAGAATTAAGGCTGGATTTCCCCAAAGCATCTTAATATCCAGACTATGTGTTTTATTGCTCGTCAAACAGACAACAAAGTAGAAAGCGTGGACGTGCTCAGCGCAGACGGGCTTTTAAATACCGCTCCACTGATACACTGCCACAGCCATAAAGCTGAAACAGGCCGAGCGCTTATTCTGCAGTTTCTATTTGTATGCAGGTCTGGAGATATGTGGTAGGATTTCTCAGCATAATATGGGTTTTGATTGACTGATATTTTCATTATGGCTGCAGGGTAGCGTGAAGACTGTTAATTTGCTTGGGAGTCCTGCAGGTCTACGGTGATTGTAGTAGAGCCAGAAGAAAAGCAGAATAAATGAAACTCACAGGGCACAATCACAATCTGTGGGTCAAAATCAACTGATTAATTATAATTTAGAATCAATCTGTCAGGCCTCTGTAATAAACACCCTTTCAGGCTTGCTGCTTAATAACCAGCTTTACGTGGTAGAAAACGGTACACCGTGGTACACCATGTAACGCCATGTTAGAATGGTGAACACATGCAAAATAAATACTGGAGGTACACAGAGACGTCATTGTTTGTATCTGTATCTGTGCAAGCAACAAAATGATCTGTCTCTGTATCTGTAATTGGATAGGAGACCAGAGGTGGGTGTGGTTTATGTTTCATTTGAACTGGGGAGGTAGAATTTCTGAGTTCCCAGTGAAAATTTCAACTTGAACGCTCCCTGAAGTTGGATTTTTGACTTGGAAAGTTGGAGGAACCTCACCAACCCCAACCTCAAAATCCTGTGTAGTGTTTGCACCAACATCATATAAACAGCAGAATGGATTTCATGCTGATTAGTCAATTCAAGCTGACTTTAGGATGTCTTAAGCACGGGAAAGTTCAGTTAAATCAGGTGGAAGCTGCTGAAATTTCCTGAGAAGGACTTGGTCAGCAGGAGAGGCCGCAATATTTTGAAAAACTCAGGTTAAGGTGTTGTAGTTGTGGCGAAGGTGAGATGACTCCTTCGTCTGGGGATGACAACCTGACAATTCTGCCTTCTATTTCCTGTCCCGACATGGTGAACTACCTTGTTTTTTGCCAAGCCGATGGCTGTGGTGTGGATGGAAAGAGAGGCATAGTATCGGCTATCAGAGGTAGTTGATCAGCTGATCTAATCATTTTAGAATTTCAGTCTGATAGAACAATTTTTTGGGTCAAAATGCTCATCCATCATTAACATGTAACAAATTAACATATTTATCTTTGATGATTGATGAGAAACTAGTTTGTTGTTCTCACAAGCTTATATTTGATTGACCATTTTGAACAATTGCTGTTTTCGAACGAAACTCGCAAACTTGTAAAATACGACACGGGAAGTCATGAACACGACTTGTGAACTTGCAGCTTTCTGTCTTCTCATGAACACAGTAAACGTGACGTCATTTGAAGGCAGCAATTAATCAGGGGCACATTCAATCTGAAAACGGTGTGCACTGTGTGCTACAGTTTCTGGTCTGAACAACGTGTGTGTGCAGCAACAAGCTTTAAAGTATGTTTTCTCTTGTTTGGTGGGTGTGTCAGAGGTGCTACCCAATCAGGAGCAATATGTATATGAACACCGCAGTATTAAAAAGACATTAGAGGGCAGTGCGCTTGCATACACAAGAGATGTTCAATGCACCCCTGCATCTGTTTAAATAAAAATGTTGCTCTGTTTTGTCAGAGCTGAACGCATGAACAGTTGCAAGTTCGAATGCATTGTTTACGTCCAGTATTTCTAACATGGCTGACCTCCGCTTTGATGACGCACAATGAAAACACTCAATATGGCCGCTCTGCGCATCAGGCAAATGTTCTGTTTTCTAACCTAATATTCATTGCCAATGCAATTGTTGTGCCTACAAAGCATCAAAATGATTTAATATTGGCATATGGTTAAATATTTCCTAATACTGCAGTTTTCATCTCTCTCCATCTCTTTTGTGTAAGCTTAAAATTGTCCTATTTTTCTGAATTAATGAGACAATTTCTGATGTAAAAATAAAATCACCTCTGTTTTTTTTTAATTTATGAATTTATTTTTTTGGCCGTTTTTCTGTATTAGTGAGATAATTTTTCATTTAAAGAATTTGTGGACAGCATGTGGATGCCTCCATTAATTCAGAAAAACAAAAACTAAACCTATTTTTTTTAGATAAACTGTCTGAACCACCTCCCATTTTACTGCGTGATGTTGAAAAATGAGAAGCTGAAAAAAATGTTTTATAAGTGGAAAGATTCTGTTTTACATTGAAAATTGAAACTCTACAGTAAAGATGGACACGTACATAAAATATCCTTTGCTTGAAGAAAATAATGCATTAAATCAAATTATTAATAAAGTAAATAAGACCTATTTTAAAGTCTTACTTTTTAAAAATAATTTCCATTTCCACTGCATTATTTGTGCTTTCCCGGATAAAGTATTCAGTCTCGTAAATACTTTTGTTATTAAAATGTAATGACACATGATGATGAAAAAATGAGTTATGTTCACTGTTCCCACTTTCTGATGCAGCTCAGCAAGACAACTTTCCACACAAGAATCTCCCTCCGGCTCTGACCTCTACATCCTGCAAAGTGTAGTGAGGAGAGTGCTGTTAAATGCACAGTGAATGACTCTGGGTGGCAGGAGGCTTATGACATGTTCCTTTCCTCCTGTTCCTGCCTGCAAAGTGATGGAAACAGCAGTTTGGTCCAGGTGTCAGGGACATTATCAAAGAAAAGGGCTGCCTGCAGTTGCTCCATCTCGCAGGAAATTGCCAACTCACCCTAACAAAGAAAGCCATAAGTGCACTTGCTGCTGCCTTCAAGGGGAGCGTGATAAGATGACATTATAAATACAGAATTGTTCATGGAGGTGGAGGGGTAGGTACATCAGGCAGCTTAACTTGACAATTCTGTTTTTCATGTGCCTGTCTGAGGCCTGTATGGGTTGATCTAAAACAAAATCAGCTCCTTATCCACTTGGGATTCATACATTTCCCAAATGCCTTCAACTGTAATTGTAGATGTTTATATTTTTACTTGAAACTGCAGCTTCACAACTTCAGTTCCAGGAGGAACGAGACAGCTGACAAGTCATGATGCAGAGCATATGGAAATTATGCAAATAATCTCATGCACACTTTATTCTTACTGTGTAACATGCTGAATGGATATGATGGGATGGATGATTGGAGAGGTAAACTGACACAATATAGTGTGACAGGGGACAGGATGTGAAGATTAATCCAGATTTGTGTTGTTTGTTTTATTCTGATTATTTGCTATGACTTTGTTATGAATGTTTACCTGTGTTTGATTTGATTGAAATGTGTATGACAGCTGAAATATTCATGTTTATTTTTTATTTATTTATTTTTTATTACAATTTATTGATGAAATATAACAAAAGAGGTTTAGGACTTGAGAAGTGTTCACTTCTTCCTTCTCCTGTAGTATCTATTGTGTTTGCTGAATGTTTGCTGCTGAGTTAATTGGTTTTTCTTGTTTTGTTTTTCTTTTTCATACTTAAACATGTTCAAAGTAAAAAACTGAAAAAATGTGCGCAAAATGTGCAAAGACACTCCTGAAAATTAATCTTTATTATTGACGGCTCACTGTACTAGAGCTGCAATGAGTAGTTAATCGATGAGTTGTTAATTATTAAATTGATAAATTGATTGCTTACTTGATTAAGCTTTTTGAGTCATTTTTTAAGAAAATATTTCTCTGATTTCAGCCTCTCAAATGTGAATATTTTCTGTTTTGTTTGCTGCTTATAAGAGTTAATTGAATATCTATAGGCTGTGGACAAAACAAGACATTTGAGGACGTCAGCCTGGGCTTTGGGAAACATTGATAAGTATTCACTTCTTCCAGCTCCTTTTCAGACATTAAGTATTTATTGACAGTTAACTGACGTTCACCTTTGTTGTTTGCATCTCACTGTATTAGAAGTGCAGCAATTTGTCAATTAATCAATTAGTTGTCAACTATTAAATTAATCATCAACTATTTTGACAATCACTTGATTGTTTTGAGTCATTTTTTGAGAAAAAAATATCCAAGTTCTCTTGTTTCAGCTTCTCAAATGTGAATGTTTTCTGGTTTGTTTACTCCTCTGTGACAGTAAACTGAATAACTTTGAGTTGTGGACAAACCAGGACATCTGGGGACGTCACTGTGATGAACATTTTTCACCAGTTTCAGATATTTTATATTTTAAGAAGACTGGTTTAATGTGATGTATATTTATTTGTTATGGAAAAATCAACATTTCTCTCTTTTTGCTTTAAAAACAAAAGATTATAATATCAGATATTTTGTACTTGCTGACTTTTTACATGAATAAAAGAAAAAAAAAAAAGACAATAAAATGGATGCTCCTGATCTATGAATGGTGATGATAAGTAAGGTGGACATACTGTAATGTAACGCTGCTGCTTCACATCATGTGGGCAGTTCAGTCTCCATGACACCTGAAGGGGGAGCTCTAATACAGGCAACTTGCTGCACCTCATCTTCCCTCAACTTTCAACAAGTCTTCAGGAGTGGAAGAAAAAGTTAAAGGGCTTCCAGAGCTTCACCTCACACATCACATGCATTTAATCAAATGAAAAAGATACCAAAAGCGCAAATGTGCTGCCCTGCGCGCGAGCAAA
>JAJHUR010140471.1:116743-138687 GCA_027495735.1 Lutjanus campechanus | reverse complement strand
GGCTGTGGACAAAACAAGACATTTGAGGACGTCAGCCTGGGCTTTGGGAAACATTGATAAGTATTCACTTCTTCCAGCTCCTTTTCAGACATTAAGTATTTATTGTCAGTTAACTGACGTTCACCTTTGTTGTTTGCATCTCACTGTATTAGAAGTGCAGCAATTTGTCAATTAATCAATTAGTTGTCAACTATTAAATTAATCATCAACTATTTTGACAATCACTTGATTGTTTTGAGTAATTTTTTGAGAAAAAAATATCCAAATTCTCTTGTTTCAGCTTCTCAAATGTGAATGTTTTCTGGTTTGTTTACTCCTCTGTGACAGTAAACTGAATAACTTTGAGTTGTGGACAAACAAGGACATCTGGGGACGTCACTGTGATCAACATTTTTCACCAGTTTCAGATATTTTATGGACTGAGCAACTTATCGATTAATCAAGAAAATGGTCGGCAGATTAATGGATAATGAAAATAATTGTTGGTTGCAGCCCAACATTTAATACAGTAACACAATCACTGTGTATAACTGACCTGGGGATTTTAATTGAACATTTTATTGGACACCAAAGTCTTTTCTTTGCAGTTGTCACCTCACAGATTATTTAAAGAAAAGAAAATAAGCATCCAAAGACAATAGTTTGCAAAAAATGTAAAAAATCAAGACTGACTTTGTTTTCAGGTCTCATACTTGGGTAAGACGCCACCACAACTTCTTGGCTTTCCTAAAGCAGACATGTTTATAGGCAGATTGCTTAGAATACTGCTGGTCACCAGCAAAAAGCCATTACAAAAAAATGGTTATGTCAGAATCCACCAACACTAGAAGACTGGTTTAATGTGATGTATATTTATTTGTTATGGAAAAATCAACATTTCTCTCTTTTTGCTTTAAAAACAAAAGATTATAATATCAGATATTTTGTACTTGCTGACTTTTTACATGAATAAAAGAAAAAAAAAAAGACAATAAAATGGATGCTCCTGATCTATGAATGGTGATGATAAGTAAGGTGGACATACTGTAATGTAACGCTGCTGCTTCACATCATGTGGGCAGTTCAGTCTCCATGACACCTGAAGGGGGAGCTCTAATACAGGCAACTTGCTGCACCTCATCTTCCCTCAACTTTCAACAAGTCTTCAGGAGTGGAAGAAAAAGTTAAAGGGCTTTCAGAGCTTCACCTCACACATCACATGCATTTAATCAAATGAAAAAGATACCAAAAGCGCAAATGTGCTGCCCTGCGCGCGAGCAAACACTCAGAATTTAGTCAATTTTGGTGCATTTTGTGTCTTTAAAGAAGAGGGGCGAAAAGCACCTGCAGCATCAGAGCTGATTATTCAGGAGGACGATGACATTGTCTGTGCACGGTGTTGTGAGACTTCACATTAAATTCTGTAAAGGAGCCTGTAGCAGCGCTCTGACGGTATAGGAGGAGGGGGAGGGGAAGGTGAGGGGGTAATTATGACCAGGGGAACACAGGGCTGTAATCTGTAAATCTATTCTTACCCTAAGTGAGAACTGGTACATTGGATTGATTTTATTGAGATCATACATTATAAATGGGGCATGGAGGAGCTTACAGCCTTGAGATGGTGGTGCTCACGTGCTTCATTAATTTTTACTTCATTAACTCTCTCCTTCAGACCCTTCAACACACAATTCATCGCCGGCCATGAATCCAGTGGCTATACAGGCAAATGGACAGGCCTGGCCGGGACGACTTTCACTGGAGTGGATACACCGAGTAACACTGTCAAAACAAATCAGTAACACATGATATATACATAACCTCGTATTCAAGCGCGGGGTCACTTCTTCTTTCCAACTTGTGGCTTTAAACCTAAAGAAAACATGCTCATAAAGGATGAAAGTGTTCATTCCAGCCACAATAAGATGAAGTGCTGTATCAATTTAGCTGTCAAAAAGTCATTAAACAAAAAGCATGATGGGAAGAAAAACTCTTTTCTGGAAGCTGCAGCAGAGAGAGTTCACTAGAAATCTTATAGATACAGGGTTTCTTGTTAATTTAACAATATAAAATTCTGCTATTGACAACAGGCCACTTTGGAACAATTATGAGTGTCACTGTTTTCAAAATCCATCAGTGATTAAAATCTAGCACGATAATTACAGATTACAGGCCCTCATCCTCACATAGCTACTGTATTCCTGCAGCGTGTTTGGTTACCACTCACAAACCAATAGGTGTTGCAGCAGCGGTCGCTTTTCCTCTCACAGCGAGGAATTTCAAAATTCCCCCGTGGGTCCTTCAGATTGGACCATTTGCTTAATATTACAGCCTTAAACCCAACAATATCAATCAGTCATGAAAGCACCTGCGCATGCTGCTTGCCGGTTTGCACGGCGAGAGACGGGCGGGTGTTGGCAGGGGGGGTAAAGAGGGATTAATGGATGGTTTGCTTTTGACTTCTGACTTTGGTTTTAGTGTTTGACCTATTCAGCAACAATGGGAGCGAGTGTGCGTGTGCACACTGTTGTGACAAAAACAACAGTGGACGCAGAACACTTGAGAAAAGTTGGAGTGAGACTTGGTGAGAGTGTTGTGGAAGCTGAAGGTGCCAGTGAGCTACACCTGGAATGTTTCAGTCTGAAATTAAACATAGAATCACTAGGATTTGTCTGAGCTGTTTGTAAACACACCAGAAAGACAGATGATTGTTGAGTCTTGTTACCCGGACGTAAAACGGCCACGTTTTTGGGTTGGTACTGAGCACAGCAAAATAATGAGAAAATAGGAAAATACAGGCAGAGGGCAGGATCCCTGCAGATACAGACACCACCACACGCTTGTAGTGAGTCATAAGTGATGATTGAAAGGGATTATGTTTAGATGATACATGGTTTCATAGGAAAACGTTGCATGTTGTGACTTTAAATGTGCGTCATTTCAGATCACTGATCTCCTCCGGACATGTTTTAAGATGTTTAAAAATACTCTTCTTGGAATAATAATTTGTGTCTGATGTGTTTTTTTCCCCACAAAATGTCTATTATTCTATTTATTTATTGATGGTTTATTTGGGACAGATATACTACACACTGTAAAAATAAAGGGTCGAGGATGTGGGGCTTTTATGCCTTTTATTGACAGGACAGGAAAAGGGGAGAGAGAGAGAGAGAGAGAGAGAGAGAGAGAGAGAGAGAGAGAGGAGATGAGGCCCACTGCAGGTGGGAGACGAACCCGAGACCTCCGCAGAGGAGTCAGAGCCTCATGGGACAAATGCTCTACTGACTGAACTATCAGGCCACCCAAACTCAAACTCTGAAGTGTTAAAAGAAACTAAACAAAGTGCTGCCAACTTATAAACTTTTTCAGGAATCAAGGTCATTTGTACCAGGGTTGTACGATGAAATCAGAGTTGTAGTTCTACACACAAAATACAACATATATACAGGTAATTAGCTAAATTCAGAATGGAATAAGATAAAATATAAAACAAAATAAATATAAAACAAGATGTGCATATACACATCTATTACCCAGGAAATAGGTTGAATGTAAACAGCAGCAACCTGATGATGATAAAACATAAAAGGTTCAACATCTGAGAAACATTTTCTTTAGATAAATTTGAATCTTTGAGTTTTAGAAACCCGCAAATTTTATATTGCAAAAACAGAAAACCTACTCTGTCATTTGGGTGGTTGAAAATTAAATGGTTGCAATTGAAAATATCAAATTATTAACCATTTACTCAATGTTTTATGAAATACAAATTCTTGGGAATTCAAGCTTAACTAAATAGGAAAAAAAAGTTATCTCAGTAAAGCATTGAATTAGTTGGTAAAACTTTTTCAAAACAGTTGGGCTCAAAACTCAAAAATCTGTTCATGTAAGTTGCCTTGAAATTTTGAATTTTCTCAACTTTCTAATTTTTACAGTGTGGATGAAATGAAAACAGTTATCCAATGTAAATAACATTTATAGCAGATGTTAATTTGTAACGTGTCACTAGCAGGACTTTTATGAATATAAGTGATTGAAACAAAGATAAAAAGACGGTAACCTGAGTACAACAAGGTATCAGCTAATTAAAAGTGGAGTACAGCAAGGTACAAGACAGACGTTACATTTAAAAACTACACATGAATACAGTTGTGTTGCTGAATTAACCAGGCTTTGGTGGCTTTCCTGAAAGTGATGAAGTTTACAGCAGATTTCAAGTGATTTGATTTGAAGTGAAGGTAGCGAGTCCCAGGATTATGCTCCTTTCACAGAAAAAGATGTTTTACAGAATAGAACTTTAGTAGTAGTTCTCACATCAAGGTCTGAGGATTATCTTGAGGAACCATGTCACCATTTCTGGAAAGAGACATTGCTGTTTTTCCAAATGTATTTTTGGCGCTTTGAGCACCACAGGTCAAGTGCCGTTTAGTCCCATTACACTGCAGAGAAGGCAGACATCTATACGGCCGAAATCTCCAAACCTCTGCAACTAACATCAAAACAATCTAAATGGATAAAAAACACTACAGGCCGGAAGAACTGTACCTTTAAAACAGCTGCTTTAAGATGATAAGAAATTGCTTGACGTTAAAATAACATATACTCTTTCACCTCAGAATCTATGAAGACAATATGTTTTTACTATTACACACAAGATACATCCTAGTTGTAGGTTTCTGGACAATGATTGGTTGGAAAGCTGATTATGAAATTGTACATACGCATGTTAAAATCAGGTTTAAAGGTCCAGTGTGTTGGATTTAAAGGGATTTATTAGCAGAATATGGCAGACATGCAATATAACAATGTTTCTCAAACTTTTTACAGTCCTGTACACCCTCAGACTTTAATGTCTAGCTGCACCCCTACCCACCCACCAGCCCCCCTCCACACATACAAACATATGCAGCCCATGTTTAAAATCTGCTTGAAACTGTTAATGGTTAATGAGACGTGTCTATTTCAGAAGATGCACAGAAGTCTGCAATATTTGATTGAATTTGACAAAGTCTGAGTCTTTTCCCACACACAGTCTGCACCTGTTTTTAACTAATCACATTTTTTTGGCCTACCCCAACGTCACTTCCTGCACCCCTGTGATTAAATGTACCCCAGTTTGGGAATAGGGGGGTTATAATATTCAAAAGTATGTTTTATTTGGTAATCACCTGAAAATTAGCACGAATCAGCGGATGTACTCTGTAGTATAAGCCTGCCATCGGTTCAGAGTCCCAGGAAAACAACAACAACCTGCTGCAACCTACATGTTAAAGATGACTAATTAGAACCTGGGTTGTTAATGATATGAATATAAACAAGCTAGCAGCTGTTACCTTTTCTTGTGTAGAGAATTAGACCTTTTAAGACCAGCTAGCAGAATGATAACGTGTGAAACCAGACCCTTCTCCAGCACTGAGTGCTGCGGAAATAGGTCTGGCTATGCGAGACAACCTCCAAAAAAAGAAGAAATGTTGTGTTTTCGTTACCTTAGAATGAGCTGTTTATATTTTCGTGGGTGTGGCCCACCATGTTGAACTGCCTGGGGTTTGCAGCCACTGTAGGTTGTCCTGGAAGGAAGGGGAAGTTGAGGCAAGGTGTTTGCAATTTGCAAGTTCACCACTAGATGTCATTAAATTCTATAGACTGGACTTTTGAAGCTATAATAAGGAATGTTCAAATTATTTGATTGATTTTGGAGCCCCCTGTGGACAAAATTGGTAGTGTTTCCACCATGACGTCAAAAATAAAATTATCCAAATAAAAATCATCTCTTGCTTCTTTCTAACTGGCTAATGTACCACTCACTGTAACTTTGGCTGGAAAAAACAACTGTGTAGAAATAGTCAATCTTGCTGATGGTCTTGTTTGCTTCTGTAGGTAATCTAGAGGCATCAGTATTAAACTGAGACTGAGTTTCATAACCAGTTATAAACTCCTTATAGTAGCTTTAAAGTGAGCGCAGATAAATGTGAAAACAGCCCTCTGGTGTCAAACTCTGAACACACACCCAAGTGAAGAAACAGTAATTATCATACATTTCTGAATAGAAGTGAACTTTCGAGATATCATAGATTATTTGTGGATTAAAAAGTCCAGCTGTAGTGTTTGCATGTAGTTGCGTGTGTCTGTGTTGTCTCTCTGTATGGAAGCTGTGAAGTTGTTCATGCTTCAAACCTGTTGTCAGACTCTTCCCTCACTGAGCATGAGAACAACACACATCAGTGAGCAGGCGCTAAGTGCTTTTCCTCTGAGGCAGCATAAACTTCTTAACATTTCAAATCTGCTACGACAGCTGTCTCGGAGAACATTTGTGAGATCTGTTTCACCGCACATGTTGAAATGATGATTCCCTCATTACGTCTGCCGTCAAACAATACCTCCAAAGCTAACAGTTGACAAAATCCAGTTAAAACATTCGGGGAAAGCTCTTAAAGGAAGAATTAATGGGAGCAAAAGAAAAACAGCTCTGAGACAATTAGCACCAGAGACCACTCTATAATCTTAAGATTATTTTCACCACTTAAAAGCAGCACACATGGTTTGTATTGTGGCGGGGCAGAATGAACAACACTTGAGTGGATTTGATTTGGTCTCCCTAATCTGCATTTCCTTTAACATGCCTTTCTTCTGTTCCAAAATGTCAGCGTTGATCAAATCCAGCTGGAGCGAGCCAGTGTGTGTCATCCCAGTTGCAAAATCTTTCAGAAGAGTTTTCCCAAGAGGATAGAAGAAAGCGTTTGGTCTGAGGCGTGTTTCTAGTTGTCGCCTGTGATATTATGCAGATTCGACGTTTAGTTAAATTTTTTTTGTGTGTGTGTTTTTGTGCCTAAATCCTCTTGAAATAAGGATGCATCTTATTAGATATATATAAAGTGCTGTAAAGACTTAATGATAACATTGTTTATTCACTTCACAGGGTTCCTAAACCTTTTCCTAAGTCAAATTTAAGCACTTTTCAAGCATTTTCAAGGTGCATTTTCAAGCTTTTGCAGCACCTTACAGCTGTGGTAAATCACCTATTTATATACATACTCTCAAAAATGATTATTCACTGTAAAAATAAACTATTTGTTTTAACTTAACTATTTGTTTTAACATAAAGATACAACAAGGAGTTTTCAATGTATTATGAAATCTACATGACTTAAGCAAACGAAACCATCACAGAGAAGATTGACTGTTTCTGTACAGTTATCATTAATGATTCTCTGTGAAATCAGATGAAACAAGCCTGTGTTTACATTTTCTCACATTAGCCAGTTAAAAACCAGGAGGACAGTTTTATTTAGATCATTTTATTTCTGACTTTATATTTTGTGGTTACCACTTTTGTCCACAGGGGGCTCCAAAATCAACAAAATATTAAAGTTCATTGTAGTAGCTTTAAAAAAAAAGTTAGTATCCAGGCAGCCTTAAAATTTTACCTTGACTGATTTTAAAATGACAAGTTGAGGTAATTTTGTAATGGCTTAAAACAAATAAACTTTCCTACTTAAATAAACTTGATATTAATTCAGCTTTACTTGAGAAAACACATTCAGAAACCTTATATTAACAGCTAACATGCTGATCTTGTTTCTTTAAAAACTTAAAGGAGAAATCTGTAATATATATTTACTGTAATAAATCGCCACTCCATTGCGAGCCTGAATAATTGTTTTAGTTTGGCCATTTCATGTTAATTAGACTTCTAATTAATGCCGAATGTTCGCCGAATGAGGAAGTGTGTTTATGAGTTGTAGGAAATCATCAATAATATTTTAGAAGGAGTAAACGTTTGTAACAATTAAACTGAGCAATATGTTAATGGAGTCTGGCAGACAGTCACTGAATTCCAACTCCAGAGTGTGTATTTTCAGAGCAGTGGGCTTTCGTTTTCAGGATAACAGACTTAACTTTACATTGACGGACAACTTACAGTTATAAACCACTGATCAACTTACAGCGTACAACTCGTCCTTGCTTATTATTGTAAATTCACAGTGTTGAGCTCGTCTTGCACTCCTGCAGTGTTCCTGCAGACTGCCTGAGCTTCCTTGAGTCTGGAGAGGAGGGCACGGAGGAGAAACAACTCACTTCAACCACAGATTGTATATTAACAAGAATTCCACTCCCCTGTCTGTATTGACATCTTATATGACCTGCCTGAGCCAATATCCAACTTACTTTATTTCTTTATCTTAAAAGCAAACTGTTCAGTCAGAGAGTGATTTATTATGAAAGTAATGCGATTACAGTTTCAAGCAGATTCAATCATTTTATCCAGAATACAAGCACTTTGGAAACACTGGAGTTTCAATGATTTCTAGCACCAATATTGTCTATCGCATAAAATATTATAGATTCTCAATTATTATAAAATGAAAATGAATAAAATATCTGCACAATTAAAATAGAGATATCTTGTTGATGACCCAAAAAGCAGATGATCACTTCTCTCTGTATGAAATTATGAGTTAAAATAGAGTGAAATTAATCTACAATTCATTTTTCTGGAAAAGCCCCAGGGCGTTCCAAAGGGGCCCACAGGGGGTCCCCAGACCTCACTTTGAGAACCATTATATTGGATCTGGTGAACAGAAACATCCCAAAGCTATGTTCATTTAAATAACACATTGTATTTTTGTGGATTAAAAAAACAACAACTAATCGCTAAATCTGAAATTTAACGCTTGCATTTTATTCAACCTGACTGAACCAATAAACACTTTGTTTTCTTATTTCTTATTTCTTCTTATTATTTTTTTTATTTCTTTATCTAAGAGGCAAATTATTCAGCCAGGGAGTTGATTTATTATGAAAGTTATGCAATTACAATTTCAAGCAGTTTCAAGCACTTTAACCAAAATCCGAGCACTTTTCAAACTTTGAAAACACACAAATTCAAGTGTTTTCAAGGATTTACATCACCTACATGAACCCTGATTGTTTATCACATAAAATATTATGGATGTTCAAGTATTTTCACAAGAAATTGGTAATAAAATATCTGTACAATAAATATAAAGATGTCTTGTTGATGACCCAAAAAGCAGACGATCTTTTCTCCCTGTATGAAATTATGAGTTAAAATAGAGTGAAATTAATCCACAGTTCATTTTTTCTGGAAAAGCCCCAGGGCGCTCCAAAGGGGCCCACAGGGGGTCCCCAGACCTCACTTTGAGAACCACTATATTGGATCTGGTTAACAGAAACATCCCAAAGCTATGTTCATTTAAATAACACATTGTATTTTTGTGGATTAAAAAAAAAACTGTAATTGCTAAATTGTGAAATTTAACCCTAGGGCTGGTTGCTTAACCAAACATGCTTTGGCTGGTTAGGCTTAGTCACAGAGGAAATGTCTGGCACACAGATTGAATTTGTTCTCTCTGAAGTCAAAGGCAGGAAAACAATTAAGTGTCTGCCGCACATTTCACTGTGTACCACTTGACACAGTTTTTCACATCACTGGGGCAATTGTCTGCAGAGAGCGACGAGACAAAGCCATTACTTCCAATGTCTCACAAAGATGGCATTGTTATTTTCTGATTTTGAAACATTTCAATTAAGCCACTGATGGAGATAATAAACATAATGGTGTGAGACTTGCACTGTTTTCTTTTGTGCTGTCACGTCCATTTTCTGGATGCTGTTAAACCAGAGGTGCATCAGAGGGAGCTTTGGTCGCAGAGGTAGATAGGTGTGTGTGCATGCGTGTGTGTGTGTGTGTGTGTGTGTGTGTGTGTGTGTGTGTGTGTGTGTGTCGCTATCCTCCAGAGCCCCTTCCCCTCCTCAACCTTCGTCTTTCATTCAACGTCGAGTCCTTTCAAAACAAGGTGAAGTTCAGCAAAGTTTCTCTGCAGAGATGATCAAACAGTCACATCACTAATGGCGACGGGTGACAGGGCCAGTGAATACAGATCAGCTTTAATTGTGGTGGGTCTTACTGCCACTGTCTGTCAATCTGAGCCTTTGAATTGGTGAAAATTTGCTCTGTTCATTCTGTTAAATGACGTATCCAATTAAATGCTTTAGAATTCATGATCTTCAGTCAAGGTTAAATGAAAGCAGTTACTCCTGTCAGCGAGGTGATTAAAAGCCGACTACATCAGGCACATTTTGTGCAAAAAATTTAAATTTGGAACTAAAGCATGAATCTTTATTCATTATGTTCAGTCCTGCTACATAAATGTCCAGCACAGTCGCTCTTAATCACCTTGTTCATTTTAAATCTCACTTTAGTCCTTTTTATTAAAAGGCATCCCGGTATTCAAATGACAGTGTTTTACATATTCATATTAAACTAATTCAAAGAACTTTCTCAACGGCAAATATGCCTTCAAAGAACGCTTTTGTTTAGAGCTGCAGCAATGGATAATTGATTATTTGTTTCAGTCATTTTTCCAAGCAAAAAATGTCAAACATTTGCTGCTTCCAGCCTCTTAAAATGTGAAAATTTCCTGCTTTTCTTTGTCATTCATGAAAGAGAATTAGAATTCAGTAGGGACAGTAGGGGCATGTCCCCAGCAATAATTTTGATCCAAAAACTAAAATATAACCACGTTTGTCTGCTGGTAGTAGAGCTGGGTATCGTTTAAAAATACCAGTACCATTAAAGTGATAACAATACCAAGGGAGTACTTCATTCAGTACCTTTTTTTTTTCAGAGGTTCCTCTTTATGAAGAACGCAAACCATACCTGCATTGATTGCAGGTATCATTTGACTGGAGAAGTTTCTGAAGTTCCTATGCTAATTATAGGTGCAAAACTTTAGGCCTCGCACTGGTTTGATCCACTGCCGACTCATAACTATGGGTCTCTTTACTGCCAACATATTTAATATGTGAATTAGGTGACTGACAACAAATGTTGTGATTTTGGGGAGAAATATCCACAAATCTATTATTCTGTAATCTTAGTCAGCACTCCTCTGGCAGCACCACTCGTCTCTCTGTCTGTCCTCGCACTGTGCACCTCAGGCAGGTGTGGGTAAAGTTACTGAAATTCAGTAATTAGTTACAGTTGGCATGTCTGCCTCAATTCTCTTATTAATGTATACACAGTTACATTATTGTAGCTATATTATTTTATTTTATTGTAGCTATATTAGCAATATTTTTTAGTGTTGTTATAATGTAGTGAACTGACGCATGACTTCCAACATCATCACCGAACGACCAATTGTGAAAATAATCTCTAATGAAGATAATTGTTAGCATGGTGTTCATTTTAAATCTCACTTTAGTCCTTTTTATTAAAAAATTAAAAGGCACTGTGGTCTTCAAACGACAGAGTTTTACATATTCAGATGAAACTAATTCAAAGAACTTTCTCAAAAGCAAATCTGCTTTTTAAAAGCAACACTTTTATTTAGAGCTGCAACGATTAGTCGATTAGTCAAAAATTGTTTGCTTGTTTCAGCTTCTTAAATGTGATTATTTGCTGCTCTTCTTTGTCATTTATGATAGTAAATGAAGAGTTTTTGAGTTTTGGACTGTTGGTTGGACAAAAGAAGCAACTGGAAGACATCACTTTGGGCTCTGGGAAATTGGATTGAGCATCTTTCCTATTTTTTTTAAACTGTTAATCAAGAAAATAACTGGCAGATTAAACAATGATGAAAATAATAGTTAGTTGCAGCCCTAAATTTTTGTTTTTGTTCTTATTTAAACTGAAAATCCCATGTTTTTATGGAGAAAAACTGGTTAAGACCCTTCCAAGTTGAGCCAGTTTAATATAATGCAAATGTAATATTTTTGTCCCATTACCTTTTTAACTATGATTGAAGGGATACAGCGATCCCTGCCCAGCATAACAAAGAAAAAAGCCTTTTGACAATTGGTTTAAATGGACAAGTGCACCACAGCAAGGAAATTAATTTTCTCTGCAGCAAGATGAATGTTGTATCAGGTTATTAATGAGCATATAATGTGCTTGTGCAAGTAAGTTTGCTGTGTTGTGGTGATAAATGTGACGATGGAGGTGAGGAGCATGTTGACTAATGAGTGTTGTCCGGGGATCTGATCTCGGTGCCCACCAGGGAGAAAGCCACCGTCTGGGTTTCACACATCACATGATGTTAATACCCAGAGGTCCAGCAGTCAAGCTGCTTGTTAAAGAAGCTGCTCTGTCATTTCTACGTTCCCTCTGACCCATCCACATCCAACTTCAGTTTATACTGTATGTAATTGAAAGTTGTGCACTTACAGCTCTCTCATTTACTTTGAAACAGAATTAACTGGTCGTAAGAAGTGAGAAACAAAGTCATAACCTGTAGTAACTGTTAGTAACTAATGAGACAACTCATATCTCTAACTTAAGGCTTTCAGAGTTTTTTTTTTACGTTTGCATTAATTTCTTAAAAAAAACACACTTATATGACTAGATCTTAACAAGTCAGTGAGAAGTCTTTACATATGTCCAAACAAACCAACCAACCAACCAACAAACAAACAATCAATCAAACAAACAAACAAACAAACAAACAAAAAAATGGCAAATTAAAGGGACTTTTCACAAAACTCCAAACCCTGGAAAATTAAAGGTCCAGTGTATAAGATCTAGGTGGCTTTATTTGCAGAATGTGAAATAAATTGAAAATAATATTCATTAAGTTGTTTTCATTAGTGTATAATCACCAGAAAATGACAACTGCTGTGTTTACATTACCGTAGAATGAGCCATTTATATCTACAGCAGGCGCAGTTCATGTTGCACCGCCATTTTTCTACAAGGGATACGCCTGAATACAAATGTTATTCAGGAAAGCACTAATAATATGACAGATACAGATATTTCTTCTATTTGAAGTTGCTTGTTATTATTCAGGAAAAAATAATTGTGACACAGTAAAGCTCAGAGTATTACTTTTTAAAACGTGATTTCCTTCAAATGTAGTACATTTTTCTATTTATCTTTACTATAAAGAGTTTCTATTTCCAATGAAAAATAGATTCTTTTCATGCATAAAACCTTTTTCAGTTTCTTATTGCTCACTGTACCCCAGTTAAAGGGGAGGTGTTAGGGTTCAGTTAATAAAACTTAGTTTAATTAAAAAAAAAAAAAGAAGAGAGGATGAGGATGTGTAAATATATTTCAGAATGATCTATATGCCAATATTAAATCAAATTTATACTCTGATGGCACAACAGTTGCATTGCCAGCGAATGAATTAGGTTGCAAAATTTGACATTTGTCCGACTTCTGAAATAAACCACTCTCACTTCTGGTCTTCTGTCTGAATACAGACACAGAGACAGATAATTTTGTTGGTTGCACAGATACAGATACAGATGAGGACGTCTCTGTGCACATCCAGAGCCCAGAACAGACAAACTAAACTCTTGCTCTAGATACGGACTTTTGCAATCTGCAAGCTCTGAGAGGCCTTTAAATCCACACTGGACCTTTAACAGGACCTTTCACAAAATAAAAACTTTATTAAAACTAAAAAATTAAAGCTATAATATAAAACATTTCTTCCTTAAATTGTCCAACCTATGTTATATATTTTGGTGAGCTGTATTTACATAATCTCTAGTTTTGTTTGTTTTTAACAATGAAACAAACCAACCTAGTAGAAATCTGTCACTTCTACCAGCTTATAGTTACTATAGCTTCGGGAAAACACAGAATACATCGAATACGTCAGAGAGTGAAAGAAGAAAGGAAGTTGGGGAATGTGACCAAAACGTAATGTGAAGAAAATGTTAATAAAGCTACGTTGTGATTGTGACATATCATTTGTGATGTTGAAATGAAATTGCTGAACATTACAGATTCGTTTCCATTAGTTATGTTGCTGCTACACTGTTGAAACGTTACAACATAATAGGTACTCTATAGTATTTTGGCAACATCTGTTCAGCCTTCTCTGCATGATGCTTCCTGTACTTTACAAAACATTGCTAAAACATCACAGCCTCTACAAAAAGTGGTGGAAACGCTGAGACAACATACATAAAATACATACAAACACATTATAAAACAGTACAAAATGCAAATACTGCAACTACGTTCCTGCACTGACTTTCTGTTTGTAGGGTATGAAAATATAAAATTACAATAGGCTAATAGGTTGTTCCCTTGCAGATGTTTTCACACAGCCAGTAACAATATGAGAAGACATTGTGCAAACAGAATTTTAAAAAAAAAAAAAAGTGACCAAAAAGCAATATATGATTTGAATTCACATGTTTGTGTTCACATGAAACAAAAAACACCAAATTTAGCCTAAAGTGGCTGAAAATGAGCAACAATCGTGAGACACCTTCATGTCTAAAGCAGGTTTGTGCACAAGATGTCAAAACTAACAGAGATCTTATATGAAGCAGGTCAGTTTGACGAGTGTCGGTGCAGCTTGTCATAAAAGTCACAAGGGAGACAGACACTAAAACTAAAGGGAGCAAATTGAAACCTTCGTAGGTTCCTCTGTGTTGAGTTCTTTAGATACATAATGGGACACAGGCCTGAGGGCCAAGATGCACGTTTGAATGACTGCCAGAAACATAAACTCGGCTCACTCAGGGGCTCACGGAGAATAAATAAGGCTGTGGATTACATCAAATCTCTTCTCATAGCACAACTCCTGCACACCACTCCCAGTGTAGAGACCATTTAAACTCTAGAAGGGGCCAAACATCAGCAGTTGGTCTCCTTTAAACAAGTCTGACTAAAGTAGAAAAATAAATAAAGCCTCCGGCGCTCTACTTTAATGTATTCAATTAACTGGGGTCCCTCTAGAGAACTCCAGCGCACACTTGGATAAAGAGAGAGCATATCGCCTGGAGATGAATACGCTGAATGCACTCATTCTGAAGACCATGATTGGAAATCTTCCTCAACAGGTTCTTACTTAATTAAACTTCCCTTCATCTGACTTTCTGTCGCTTTCGAGGGAAAATTGGGAGAGGCATATTGAAAGCCAGGGGAAACTTTGTTCACTATCGCATGTTGTTTACAGGGCAATTCGGGGGACTTGTAGGGTCTGTGATAACCTCCAGCGTCACTGTGGAAAGTCAACTCAGCCTGAAAGAACAGAGAAGTATATAAAATCTCCAATTCAATCATAGACAATTATGTGGTGAAATGGGAGAAATTCAGCAGCCGTCAAGTCTGAGTGGGAGGGATAATTATCTGGCAGTCATTACTGCTCCCATAATAGCATTTAACGACATTCATATACTGTATGAACATATTGCGCTTGCTGGAAACATGTAAGTTGAAAATAATCACCCCAGCCATTCGTTCCTTGAAAATATATGAAATCGTCTGCATAAGCCGAGAAATGTAACATGTTCATAACGTCCTTGAGTGAATGATGTATGTTAGTGTGAAATTTATCTAATTATCTCAAATATGTCTCGTGAGAATCCATTCAGCATCCCTTTGTACCTTTTTTTTCTCCTCTCTGCAGCCCCATTGTGCAGCAAAGCCCCAACAGAGTTTTCTATCTATTAAAATCAATCTCTCGTCACATCGCCTACATCCACCATTTGCTGCACTTTTTCCATAACAAATCAACTTAATCAAGCTCATTAAGTGTCATTATTAGCTATTTATTGTTATCTCCCTCAATGTAGCGCTGACAGGTCCACCCCGCCCACGCCTGTCCCCCCTGATACCGGGACCTTTGCTTGTCACGGCGGCTCTGCACTCAGTTCTAATTGGCCTGTATTGTGTTGTTCGTCGCAAGAGAGGGGAGACATGAGGCATCATTTTGCTCCACAAGTTTCACATCTACATCACACGGAGCGTCTCTCGCTGCTGCTGATTCTTCAGAAGTTGGAAATGAAACGAAGTGATGTGTTCTTTAAAGAGGAATATGGTGCAAGGACGTGGAAAATGTGCATGGAGGAAGGTGCCCCTGATCCCTTTTGTGTTTAAGTGTGGTGTTAAACACTGTGGACGCTCCTTAATGCAGCATGGCGAATGTATTTCCACAGCTGTCAGGGTGATGGACAGAGGGGCGATGCTGCTACCTGCACACAATAGACCTGCAGGATGGGGAGCTTAGACTGATGAGAGAGGGGAGAGGGGAGGGAGGATATATGTGTGTTGCTGTGGAGGAGGAGGTGTGAGGAGAGGAGGAGGAGGGGTTGAAGGGTGCGGGGAAGTTTGTCCCATCGCAGGAGTTATTAAGTTTGTCTCTCGGACACACTTGGTTTCACCAGGGTGCTCGTCCCTCATTCATAATAGATGCTAATCTGTTCAGGGCTGACTGATGACAGAGCTTCCTGCCCTTCATAGAATTAGTCCTCAGCTTTATCAAAGGACCCAAACTGCCTGCTAATTAGACTCATTTCCTCCAGCATGAATTATTTATTTCCATTGTAACTGATCAGAGGCGATTGTGACGCATCATGCTGCCACCAGTTTTCACACAGATGCGCATGCCACCACAAGTTCCTCAAACTCTTCCTTCAGTATGTGAGGAATAATGGGAGTAAAGACTGGTTCAACTGCTTCCTCACTGAATGAAGGGCTGTCATAGTAGTTTTAATGACACACTACAAAGGGAAGCCTTATATATACTGAGCAGTTCCAAGTAGGGCTGTCACAATACTAGATTTTCATGACAAGATTATCGTAGCCAAAAGAATTCACAAGAATGGTATTATCACGACATGTATAGAAAATCTGGGGAAAAAATCAGTCAGATTAATCTTTAAAGCCACAATATGTAACATTTCTGCCTTAAAATATGTGCTCTTTGTCATGTTGGTGTGGTTGAGGATGAATTTCATTTTCTGTTTCGCTGCCCTGTATACAGTGATTTGAGGAACCATCGGTTGAAAAATCCTGATTTGTTTTGGTTTTCTAAAGAAGTGTTGTGTTTGGCTCTTTAATGAGGAGACTTTTGTCTCTTTTGTGAGATTTATAGACGATTCACAGCAATTAAGACAGAGAACATTGTATCCAACATAATAAGATGTTTCTGTCATGGGAAACAAATGTTCTGAGACTTTCCCTTTTTTGAATTTGGTGAATTGTTGTTATTGATTTGGTCATGTTGCCATCTTGTCTGTGTCTGCACTGGGCATTTTATGGTGCAGGACACTTTAATAAATAAAAACCAACCAATGAATCAATCTAGAAACTAGAGATGCAGAGAGATGCCATTATCTGTTCAGCCAACAAAACTATCTGTCTTTGTATCTGTATTTGGACAGAAGACCTGAAGTTTCTGTTGTTAATAACAGAAATCATGTTAAATTAGGTAAATGATTTATTTTCTAACTTTGGCAGTGCAGTTGTGACCGAAAATAGTTGCACACTTGTAGCCATGATGCAAAAAACAATATTTTAATATTTTCCTTTGTATGCAAACCTTTAAACTCTGAAGAAGACAGAAGAGAAAATAAATATAGAGAAATTCTATAGTAAAGATGTAGAAGTATAAAAATAACATCAGTCAAAGCTATTAATCTGGGTTCATTAAATCAGTGATTGATGAAGGTGGATGTGAAAGTTTGCCGGGATAATCATGAAACTGACTTTTTCCAAATAACAATGAGGAATTCAAATAGAAGAAATATCCGTTTCCATCACATTATTTGTTATTTCCCGAATAATGTATCCAGATTTAGGTGCATCCCTGCCAAAAACGTTAGACATATGTTATATATTTTGTTCAGTTGTGTCCTAACATTATCAATGTTCAAACACAGAGAAAGACGCAAGTTATTCAAGGTAACAGCAGGTTTCCTACCAGCCACTTACTAGTTGCTATAACTGCCGTGAAAACATGGGATACGTCAGAATGAAACATCACATGAATAAAACGCAACCTCGTCCGTGAACATCAGGAGGGAGAGAAAGCGAGAACAGTAAGAAAAGGAAATGATTTAAGAGCTTACAGTATGTTTAAGAGGCACTGGTTTATTTACACAATGTGTTTGTGTGTATTATTAACAGGATGTCAATATCTCATTTTTTAAATATCACACTTATCGTCAATACCAATATATCACGACACCCCAAGATACACGTTAGCATTTCAGGGAGGTATATTTCGTTATGAAAACAATCTTCATTTTATTTCATAAAAGGACTTAATTGCCTTTGTTTTGCAGTTGTACATCCATAACTCAAACATTCATTGCCAAAGACAATTAATGTACGTTTTTTGGAGCACTTCACTGAATTTTATGCAACCAAAACTTGCTGTACAGTCATAATTTTTCTTTCTTTTTAGTCAGTTATGGTTTTCTGAGGTCTGTTATTTCTGAATTGGAAACTGTTGCTATGAATAACAGACTGCTGCTCTGGATGCAGTTCTGTTTGTAGGGTCTTTGTGTCAAATTATTGATTTTTAAAATAAGTAGCTGTGTAATAAGTGGGATAATTTACAGCAGGTCATTATTGCAAATTAAACCCTGTCACATAAGGATGTACTCCACACTATTCTCTCAGTGTGAAAATGCACCAAGTTTCACCAAAGTTAAAGTGAAGCTTCAGAAGTTAAAACAAGTCAAATCATGTGGCTGTTTTCCAAAGTTGCAGTATTTTTTGGGTGAAAATATCCTGTTTTTTTAAATGTGCCTTACTGCGGCTCAGCAAGGAAACAGAAAGACGGAAATAAAACTTTGCAAGATCCCCACCTGATTTGATTGATCATATCAGCTTCAGCTGATCTTTAGTACTTTTTTTAAATATACAGAACAAGGAGGACTCTAATTTATGAAGAAGAGGAACAATTACATCAACCAGTAACACTTCCAATCTACATATGGGCATGTGAGTGTTGTATTAAAATAGTCTTTGAAAATGCAAACGTAATCCTTTAAATGAGAGACACTAGACAAAGTTGCAAACACGCACTTCCTATAGCTGCTACTGTATGATGTTCCAGAGTGAAGGTTTATGGATATATTCCATAAGTTCTGTTCTCCTCATCAAAACATTCACTCCCTAATTACATCTACTTAAGCAATTTTGTCGAGGGAGAAAAAAAAAATGTTGTGCTTAATTGCATTACTATCTGGAAGGCAGAAATATGCAGAGCGAAAAAACGTATAGCAACGTGAGGGAACTGCTAATTAGTCAGATATTTGGTTTGCATTACCAAATAGCACATTACGCCCCGCGCTGATAGGAGGCTAAAGAGAGTGAGGCTTCTGTGCTTGAAACTGTAATCAAACAAAGACAGATGTACGGATAAACACTAGAGGGAAAGTTTGGAATAATTGTTCATCTGCTCTCTCTGATATTTCCTCCTCTGCATGTGAGAGATCATCTTATTATATATAAATATAGACACTTCTCTCTCTGTGATTTCACATCCATAGGTGGCAGGTATCAGATAAAAGTGGCAGAGATGACGTGTCTCCGACCACAATACCTGTTGATAAGGTTAATAAAAATAGTTCAAGTATTACAATGGTGTGAAATGTGCAGCAGCTGAAATATTCATGATGGAGCATTGTGCTGCATCTCAAAAGCTTATATTTACAAATCAGCTCAATACAATGTGCTCCAGAAGCCTGCCATTTTCTCCCTCCGAGGGGTTCGACACACAATAAGGCTCAGTTTCATCTCACAATTTGAAAGTTTATTCAGACTTTGAAGCAGTCTTTAAAAAAAGATGCCCTTCTCGCCACAGTAACACTTAAAATGCTCTTTTGGTTGCCATTTTCACACGAACAATAGGAAATTATGTCGAGGCAAGAAGGGAAAAAAAATCTTTTATAATGAATACCACATTTAGTGATTGCAAATAATTGCGTTAAGTGGCTTATTTGCCTTAGGTCGGGGAGGGTGACTCCTGTATAACTAATATAAGGATCTGAACCCTCACCCTCACTGATGAGGCCTATTCACAGCTTGGCTGCTCTGTGGCCCCCTCCCAGCTCCTTATGCTCCAACGTGATGAGGAGTGTGTTGTTAAAGTTTCCAAGCAATGATTTCACACAATGATATTCATTCCTCTGTTATGTGGCAGGAAGTAAAAGACCAGTGCTGCTGCTTGTGTCCTCAGCCTGGAGGAGGACAGTGGAAGCTAAAAGACACACAAAAAACTGGCAAATAGTGGCAAATTGCGCCTTAGATATAAAAACATGCATCAGTTCACTGCTCAAATTATGTTATTACGTAGAATAAGCTAATGTAGACTCACATTAAACATAAAAAACAACAAAACATTGTCCATTTTCATAAATCAATGATCTTTTGAATCCCTTATGAGAAATGGTGGAAAGTACCTTTACTTCAGTACCGTACTTATAATACAGAGAGCAGTCGCTGCACTAATTGTTTTTAATTGGCTGGGCAGGAGGTCGTTATTTAAAGTAAGTGCAAATTACCACTGTTTTATGCTTTATTTTGCATTACACGTTTAGTCTTCCATTATAGAATACGTATGACCCAAGTTGCCAGAAAATGAAGCAAAATGAGGAAGTGTCAAAAACTGAAGTTCCTCGCATTGCCACTTGAGTTTGGCTCCAAAAGCAAGGAAAATGTAAACACTTGCTCTTCCAGTCTGCATGCCGACACAGTGGCAGGTATCAAGAATAACTAGCCAATCAGTTCTCACTGATGGTCTCATGTGCTTACGTCCAGTTTTGCAAACCGCCCACACCCGCAAAGGTGAGAACCAGCGCCGACCCGTTACCCGCAATTATCTCCAAGTCTAATCCACACCTGCCCGGACCTGTTTATATAACCGACCTGCACCCATGACAAAACACACACGTACACAGTCACTCACGTGTGGTCTCAACTTGCTCAGCACTTGTACTACAGCAGTTGTCGATGTGTTTCCATAGCAATGATTAGCCTAGCTTGGAGCTATCAAAAGCTGCTGAGCGTACCAATTTCCACCCAAATGTCTGAATTGAACTTTGATGATATTTTATCAACACATTGGTATTCTCCACTGGCTATTTTTGCCTTTATGTCATCAATTTTAGGTGTCAGATAGTCCACATCGCTGTCAGATCAGGCGGCGATGGCCCATTGTTAGCTTGTGTCGTAGGCTACATAATAAAATCCTGGCTGCTGATCAGGTTTGACATCACTGTTTTAGCAGATGTTAATGTCATTTACTGCACAATCATTCTCATTCATGATTTCACCAGAGAAAAACTACATTATTCTATTGTATGTGTTATATTGTTCTCACCTACTGTCTGGCCACAATTAGTTAATTTTTACATGTGAATTAATATTTTATTTCATATTTTTTTTTTTTACCTGCAACACAATGTTTTTGTAGGTTACCTATGCGTAATCAACCCAGTTTCATAACCAGTCAAAAAGTCCTTGTGGTTGATTTAAAGTTATACATAATTAAGGATGTGACCACACTGAGTACCAGACTGGTGCCATCATGGTTAGCTTCCAGGTAGCCACTTAATTTGGACATCTCAGCTCAACTCACGCTCCACCTCTTTGCCCATTTTTGGATTAGGATTAGTGGAAGTTAGCCAAGTCAGACACTGCAAAGATGACCAAACTGTGAGCTTCAAAATGGCCTCTCAGAAGCCTGTCACAGACGCTCCGTCCACTATTTATTATACGGTCTATGATATGACCTAATGAGACTTATATTTCCTTTATTTTTTGTGAAATCAAAAAACAGTGAGCCATTTGGACAGGTCTGGACTCTTTTGGTCCATTACATAATGCCAACTTTTTTATGATGCTACTACTACTTCGTTTCAGAGGGAAATATTATAACTTTTACTTCACTACATTTATTTGTCAGCTGTAGTTACTTTGCAGATTAATATTTAAGTAAAATATATGATTAGT
Organism: Lutjanus campechanus; assembly: GCA_027495735.1. NCBI lineage: Eukaryota > Metazoa > Chordata > Actinopteri > Lutjaniformes > Lutjanidae > Lutjanus > Lutjanus campechanus. The sequence continues at coordinate 116,975 of JAJHUR010140471.1, read as the reverse complement.
TTCTAAAACATGATTGTCATATTGTAGATTTAGCCACACAAGTAGTTAAAATTAGCTCCACCTCAACTAGCTGCACCATTAAAATACTGCTGACATGTTAATGCATCTGTAATAATAATTCAATGTCATTATTATATATGTATAATAATACATATACATACATAGACATAACAATCTCTTCTCGATGCAGGACTTTTACTTGTTATTAAGTATTTCTACCAATGCTCCTTTT
>JAJHUR010140471.1:60455-111444 GCA_027495735.1 Lutjanus campechanus | reverse complement strand
CCGAGACCCACGTTTTTAGGCGGACCAGAGTTCACTTGTTTGGTCCGCACCAGAGTTCGGATGAGCTTTCACACCTGCCCAAACGAAGCGGACTATCCGAGGAAACGAACTCTGGTCCGTTTAAAGCGGACCAAACAGCTCTGGTGTGAAAGCGACCTAACATGCAGTGCAAGTGACCGCTAAGAACTTGGAAACCTACCAGACTGGAAGGATTTATTTAATGAATGATTTGGTATTTATTTTCCAGAACAGGTTGCTTTGAAATATTTAAGAGATTAGGAGCAAAATGTTTCTTATGTTTAGAGAAGAATGGTCTAAAGACAAACTGAAGAATAGCTACAGTGTAGAACCTCAGTGTAATTTAAACAAAAAATCCCTGTATGCACATTTATGTTCAGGGACATTAACATTAGTTTTAATGCCACTCCAGAGGAGGACAGACTGTTTGTTGTGTGAACTGAGTGAAATTCAGAAGTTTCATTTTTTTGTTTGTTTTGCTTGTTTTGTTTTGCTGTCCTGCGTATGAAGACGTGAGGGATGTTCTTTTTACTAAAATGTCCTCCATTTATATTCCACTGTATATTACAGTCCTGGTGAGCTCAGTTTGAAGCTACAGCTGCCAAAATGTGTGCTTCAGTTCCCTTTTCCCAAGTTTTTGTGATAAAAACTTGACTTGTGCCTTAGAGGAGGAACCTTTTTTTGTAGCAGATTTTATTTACCAAGCTTAGGAGAGAAGGCAGAGTGTTCTGTTTCAGACCGAGTTGTGAAATAAACTATAATTTTGTAATGAAAGCAAATGTAATGAATTGTTTGAACACTGCAACTGTTTTTTTGTGGTGTCTTGTAGACCCATGAGGTTTGAGCCCTGTGTGTCTATGACACGAAAATAAAAGACATCAATCAACCAAAATCTTAATTAGTTAAAGTGCAAATTAAAAACAAAACATTTTTGTAATTTCACAATGTGATCATGTAAGCATAATAATAATAATAATAAAAAAAATGAAGGCCTCTCTAAACTCCATGACTTTTGTCCCAGAGTTAAAGAGTGTAAGATCAGATTGTTCAATATTTCCTACAGTGTTGTGAGACACTTTAGTCCTGATGCCTCCTCTTTGATATTAAGTAAACTCAGTCAGTGTTCAATGAGATATTTGAAGTTGACATAAAGCGTGTTGGGACGACTTTAAAAGGTCTTTGTGTGTCTGAGACTGTTGGACTGTCTGACCTCTTCGAACATTTGGATACATATTGTACATATATAGATTTTAAGGGCCATATTGATGATTTGACGAAAAAGTTGTCCAAATATTTGGACTTTTTTCAAGTTGAGTCATTTTCTCCGACTAGCGCAGATCAGTCTTTCTATATTTGAGCCCCTTTTAAATAACTGTAATATGGTGCAATACTTCTCCTGGCCATCTTGTGAAACTACATTTTAAAATAAGATATTACAGACTTGACTGATCCCACGTTACAGCAGCTCAAATAGAGTACAGGTAGAAAAAGGAATGAGTGATAAATACAGAAAATATAAGTAGAATAAAAATATAAAACAACAAAACATAAACTACAAACTATAAACTACTACAAACTATACGCCTAAACAAATATAGATAGATAGATAGATAGATAGATAGATAGATAGATAGATGTCGCGCTCTTTCTTGTAGTTTTATAGAAGAAAGTTATATGCGCCATATCATTATGTTTCCACTGACCCTCTTTTCCACAGCTATGGTCTTTTGAAACTTACTAAATGTAGTATTTTTCACAGTGTTTACATTATGTACAATGTTGTATATATGCTCAATGACAGACATTGTGACCTTACTTCAGTCTACTTTCCCTCACATACATATATGATGAGGAAAAAAAGCATCTAATAAAGGGTAAAATGGGAACTTAAACATACAGTTCAAGCCAGAGGTGTGGAATGACATTAATAACACAGCAGTCACTATTTAAATATGTTGCACTAATGCCACAACACGAGTAAATGTAAATGTAGACATGCTGCTGAAGGGGAAGGCAGAGAAGTAAAAAAGTGTGTGTGAACAGAAGGAGTCACTGAAGCTGAACCAAACCCCATCCTACAAAAACATCCAAACCCAAACAGATCACAGCTTACTTATTTTTAGCTCTTTTGTTTTGTTTTACTCACTTTTCTGTTTTCTTTTGATTTTCTCTGGTCTTGTTTGTGCTGTTTTGTTTTTATTATGTTTATTTTTCTTCACTGTCACAGACTACCTGTCCATGCCTTTTATTGTTTTGGTATTATGTATTGTTAGGTATTGTTGTGAATTGTTAGTATGTCTGTACAGTCAATGTATGCATTCACTGATTGGTGAATAAAGGGAAAACGAACAAATAATCAAAATAAAATATTTTGAAGCTTGTACTGTTCTATTTAATCAGTGTTCAGACTGGTAGAAAATGTCCTGCGTGGATTAAGCAGTTTTTATGTTTAGGTTAGGTTAGCTTTCAGCTTCTTTTCTTGGGAACTTTGGTGTAGGTTGTAAAAGTTACAGTTAATGCATGCACTTTTAAAAAATCTAGACAGCATCTTAGTGAACACAAATTTAAATATTATTTGCTTAGAGTCTGGGCGCCCAGATAGCTCCAGATCAGGGTGTCCCATTTCACATGTTTTCAATGTCTTATATGATTGTACTCTTGCATTTTAAATTGTTTTGTGAATAAACTGAAACTGAACTGAACTGAACTGAACTTGGTGGAAACCTCAAAAGCACTGCTGCACATTACCACGAGTGCTGTACATTTTAACATGAATGCACTCTGCAGGAAGTGAAACACACATTTGGCAGTGGCAGCTTCATACTGAGCTCACCAGGACTGTAATACAGCAGAATATTTCCTTCTTATCATCCTCAAATACATCCGGATTTCATTTCAGCTCGAAGCTACAGCACATTTACTAGAAAAACAGCTTGTTGCAGATTCAAATGAACATGACCTTAAATAAATTTTCCAGTAGTTGGACTATGCATGAAGATTCTTTCATTTTAGATTTAACTGACATTAAGTATCACTGATTCTTTGTTAAGATGTGAATTTATCTGTAGCTTTATACAAATCGAACATGTTCAGGTCAGAAAGTGCGATTTCGAACATGATTAAAATAATGCGCGCTGGAGAAAGGGGGGGTCGCAAGAAGGAGGAAAGTTTTGCAGTTCATATACACTGCATGTAGTCACCGTAGGAGCCAGCACTTAGCCTATTAGGACTAGTGCCTCAGCAGCACACAATTAAATGTCTCCATGCAAAATGAGCACTCAGGTCATGTTTAATGGGCAGAGAGCTAATAAAGGCTGGGCTGAGCGGGAGGAGAGGTGACTCACCCTACAGCAGCAGCCCAAAGGTGTCGCAAAGACAAGAGCAGGGAGGGCTGCCGGTTGCCATGCGGACTCCGGCAGGCACCCTATCATCTCATCAGCAGCTACGAGCCCACAAGTGCACAAAAACTAGAACATGAATCTGTTCTCAGTGTGTAGGAATCACAGCAGTAAGTTGAGAGTGTTACATACAGGCAAAGATGGGCACAAATACATAAAAAAAAATTATCTTCTTACAAACAACAAATACCTTCTCATCAAATGTGTTTAAGTAAAATACAAAATACACGTATGGGAAGTGTACTTAATTAAAATAAAAGTAACTTGTAATTTTAAAATACATTTGATACATTAACACATTTTAGACACGATAGGCTCAATATGGTTATGACCATAAACATGCAATATGTAAGAATTTTATTTTAAAACATTCAAAAATGAACTAACATTATCAACAGAATGTGAAGAAATAACGGTTCTGACATTATATTAAAGATGTCTGTGTATTGTGTTGCAGAGCTAGCACTGAAGTTAGCATGCTAACCGGCTAACCCTAGCACCTCCTGACTCGTAATACCACTTTGTACCTCAAGAGGTCATAGTGAGTCGCTGTACTCAGTCTGCCCTCAGTCCTCGGCTTTAACCCGGACACACTAGTAAGTAAAAGTAAAAGTAAGTACATATTTTAAATACTTTTATTACTTGGCTTTGCTAAATAATCGATTCTGATTGTTCAGTTACAGCATTATAAGGTCTGTTATCTCTGTACAGCAGACCATTGCTATGTAAAGCAGACCGTCACTATGGAGAACAGACCGTTGCTATGGATACACTTCTGGTCATAGACTCTGGAGGAGCAATAAAATCATTTTGAATCCATGAAATCATTTTAAAATAAATATTTTGTGTGAAATTCTTGATTTTTTGGGGGGCAAGTAACCCCTTCTAGTCCTGCATCACCCTGTCTGGGTTAATTTGCAATAATGACTTGCTCACTGTACATTATACCTTACTTAAATTAAATACTGCCCATCTCTGATTACAAATACTTGCCAGTCAAATGTATTTTAAAAAAAAAAAAAATTTAAATACTGGTATGGAAAATATATTTAATTAAAATACAAGTAATCTGTAACTTGATAATACAAAAGTACATTTTATATGAACTTATATTATCACATTTTAGGTGGCCTCAACATGGGTCTGACTTCATACATTCAAAAGAAAACTAACATTATCAGTTGGTCTGTGTAGCTAACATTAGTGGTTCGTCTGTGTAGCTAATGTTAGTGGTTGGTGTGGGTAGCTAACATTATCAATTGGTCTGCATAGCCAACGCTATCAGTTGGTTTGTGTAGCTAATGTTAGCAGTTGGTCTATGTAGCTAACATTAGTGGTTCGTCTGTGTAGCTAATGTTAGCGGTTGCAGCTAATGTTAGCGGTTGATCTTTTCTGTAAATGTTTCTTTAAATTAGATGTTGAGTTCTTGGATGATGACAGTATTTTCACAGCTGAAGGCAGAGCTGTCACTGATTCTCTCTTTTTTCTGTAAATGTAATGGAATACATTCTTTTTTAAGATATCCTAATTACATAATCCTGTTATTTGTAATCCGTTACTCCCAAAGCCTGTAAATTTGCTAATTCTAGAGCACGTGTTAATTGATGTTTATTTCTGTTGCATTTGAGTATGTTCAAGCTTGTCTGAACAGCAATATTTGATCATATGTTTATCACATAACCTTTATCTGAGGGAAATTTTGCACCAAATGTCAAAGCAGTTTTTGTCGAGCTACTGGTCACAAGGAAGACAAATGAAATACAGTAGTTCACATTGTTGGACCTGACCGGATATGTCTGCAGTTTAAATCTAAAATGTGTCTATTTAAGAATAAAATAACATAGTATTTTAAGTATTTCAAATACACAAAATAATTAAATATGTATTTTAAATGCATTTAATTGAAATATTGGTTATCTGTGATAACTGTGAATTTATTTCCTGTACATGTACTGAAATGATAACTTGTTCTAATGTTATGAATGTGATATTTGCTTTAGCTGCCACATGCAGTATTAGTGTTGGTGCATCATGCTGGATGTTCATCAGCTGCCCACTCATGGATCTGCAGATACGTGGTTCATATTTTCTCAGTAATAGTGTAGACAAAGAGACAACATGACACATAACATAAACCTTTGAGTCGATACTTTGCTTTTAATGGAGAAAGATGAAAATATCAATACCAGCTCATTTACAAATGCGTTTTGTTGCCCAGTTACTTATAGTTAATTGATTTTAACAACCACATGGGAGACGTAGCGAGAAATCAATTGAAGGGCCAAGTTAAGTGACTGCGTGACAGCTCATATTGTGGCCAATTCCACATAGTCTAATCTGAAAAGACAATAATCCAAAGAGGGACAGGCAGGAGGAGTGAATATTACAGCCGAGTTTGACACCCCCACCTCCCTCCACGACAGCAATACCAAGCTGTCTGGCAAGAAAACATGAGATGAAGTGGAATAAATTCTCCTGGTAAATGTTATTACAAACAATATGCCTTCATGAAAGAGAAAGAGGCGAGAGCAATCTGCGCAGACTGACCATTCTGCGAACCGTTTATCAGCTTGAAATGCTATTTCATGCATTAATACTCCACAAACTGCATTCCCCCCAACACTTCCAGTACAAAAGCCCTCCGATTTATGATTACCAGTCAACTAAGCAATAGCCTGTGGCCCCCGCAGACACACCACTTCCTTTTCCTTCCCTCACCGCGAGCTCGTCTCAGGGCCCCTGCAGGTTCAGAGACAAGGCTGTCAGGGTAATGTGATCAAGGTGGATGCAGGCCGAGAGAAGCTAAATCGTGGCTGGGGGATGACATTCTTTGATTTTTAACCATTACAGAGTTTTCATAGAGCTGCAGTCAATTTATTTTATTTATTCTAATGAAGAGCATTAGGAGTGCCATACTGTGCTGCACTGCACATTGATCGCCTCGTTAATCACACTTTGCAGACACTCGCAAATCAAGTTCTAACAGCAAGCACTGAATCAAGTGCAATGAAGCATAAGCTCCTTCACAATTTATGATCTTTCAAATTGCATCTTTTCAACCATTAAATTGCAAGATACCATAAATTTTTATCCTCTCTTCTTCAGTCCTGGTATTGATTCTGTCGTGTGAAAAATAGAAGAGTAGTAAATTCAAGGCAGTTAGACAAAATTTAAGGCTTGTCTTCAGAAAGGAAACTGAATGGCACAAGGAAGGCTGTTAATTTGCCATCGAGAACAAATATCAGGAGTGATAAAAATTTAAAAGTCCAACGGGGGCTTCAAAGACGTGACTCAGATGGGTTTCAGTCCTCTGCAACCTTGAGCTCTTTTACTTCACTACCTCGCAAATGCCAGTGCACCTTCAGGGTCTTTTACCTTCCAATTTTTTAAGATTAGGTACCTGATGTGCTGCAGAATTAGAATTAAGTCCTCACCATATATGAAAATGACTGGAGCCTCTTTTCATGTGGCAGACAGTCACAGATTCTGCAGCTTTTAAGGAAGAAGTGACGGCACCCATTCTGGAGAAAATTGGGACAAATCATGTCCTACAAAAGAATTTTAAAAAAAAAATCTTAAAAAATTATCAATACTAACACTCTAATTCCAGTTTGGTGGAATTTTATTCTTTTTATTCTATTCTTTATTCTCTTATTTTATTATTTAAATATATGAAATCTATGTAATTTATGAAATGTTTTGCTTTGCTTTATTTTCATATTTTCTGAATTCGCTCTGTCCCAGACAAGAATTCACAACTGCGTGTTAAAAGCCTTCAAAAATCTAAAATAGCTTAACAATACCTTCTAATAACATAGGTATGAAAATGTGATATTCTAATCTCATGACTTTTTATTAAAATGTTTTGTTTTGTCCCAGACTGCCATCGACTCTCATCAAATTTTTACAAAAACATGATTTGATCAGGCATATAAAGGTTAAGCTATACCCTCAGGACCCCGGTCTCACTTCCTGGTTTAAAAAAAAAAGGGGACCACTGCTCAAGCACTGGTAAGCTTTCGGTTTTTTAACAAATAAATAATATTGGTATCACGTGTGTCTCAACCGTAGCAACTCTGTAGCTCTTTTAAATCAAAGCAAAATAAGGGTTATAGTTTAAAAATGTGTTTTGATTAGCATTGAGAGAACTCTTAGCAACAAATAAAATAGCTATTTGTGATGACTACGCTGTGAAATGAAAAAATATAACTTTTTTTTAAGTCTGTAAGACGTCAACTTTGTCAGATTTTTGCAAAAACATGATTTAATCAGGCATAACATGGGTTAGCTATACCCTAAGCTCCCTTGTCTCACTTCCTGTTTTAAAAAGAATACTGCTTAAGCGCTGGTGAGCTTTCTATTTTTTGACAAATTCATTCAATAATATTGCTATCAAATGTGTCTCATCCACAAATGTTAACTCCATAGCCCTTTTAAATGAAAGCTAAATAAATTAAAAATGTGTATTTTGATTTGACAACTTTATAAAATAAAATAGCTACTGACTGCAACTACGCTGTGAAATGAAAAACATTTATGTCAACTCTGTAAGACATCGACGCCATCAAAGTTTCCATCTGACGTCTACATTTAATGAAAAATATAATCACTGTGAGGCTGACCCATTACAAGGTTTAATAGCCAAGAGTTTGATCTTTTTAAATATATTTTCCCAGAATAATTGAGTAAAACTCAAGGCATCCTCAAAATATGGTTTTGTCCCGACTGTCAAGAATGAATGAAGGACAAACTGCAAGAAGCGGTGAGGACACGTCATATATAACACTATATATGTGCATATATCTCCACAGTGTCAACATATCACCTTCTTTTCTCTTTCTGAGCAAAAGCAGTCAGGTCTGAATATAAAAAAATCCTCTGAAATTCAGCACTTAGAGTGGTCATTACATTTAACCTGTGGAAATCTAAAATGATTCTTACATGCCCCATACTGTTCCCAGGAAATGGCATAATTGTTCTTAAATTGCATCTCACTCACACCAAGCTGTAAGGAACACTTGTCAAACAATACAGTCAAATTAGTTCTCTGTGATTGAGCATGTTGAGGATCTATCCAGTGCATTATACATCTAGGAAAAGAAACAGAGTGCTGTGAAAAGAGTTTCAATTATTGTGATAAAGTAACGGAGAAGCAGGAAAACTCCCCAGACCTGAGCAAGTACCAACTCTTAAGTTATGATTGGAGAGAGGGCCTGCTGTTACACGTGGCATGAAAATAAAAAAAAACAGAATGCCTGCAATACAAGACCCTGACACACATCTGTACAGTTTATACCTGCGTGTTACTTTAAAAATCTGAAAAGCAGTTTGATGATTCAGGTGCATGAATATCTTAATGTAAAGTGAGGGGAAAAACAGCAAAGGTTGATCCCTGCAAGTTTTAAAAAGCTAAGAGAATTCAAATGGTTCGGCAGACGCAAATGACATTTCCAAATGTCTAAATTAATTTTTTACTCTTTAGAACCGCGGAGAAGAAAGCCTTCACTAACCTCTGCACAGAGAAAAGCAGGGCAGCCTTAATCATATAGCGCTTTGCCAGACAACTGCTCTGAAAAGGTGAACAGTAAAACTGCAGCGGCATGGCCGACAGGCGGGGAAGATAATGCTGCTCCAGTCATTTTCATGGGAGGTGCTGCCCAACTCAGACAGCACGGCACACTCCACATCCTGAGAGAAGTAACGCTGGCCGGGCAGCTAAAGTGTTTTTGACACAGACCCTCCCCAAGGGAAGGAAAATCAGCAGAGGAAACAGCACGTAAGGAAAACAAACCATAATAAAAGGCATAAAAGCTCACAAACATTGGATTGATCAGACAATTACAACCCATCTGGCTTGTTAAACTCAATCTGCTATCACACACAGGCTGCCAGTTTGGCTTTTTGCAGTTGGTGGTGCAGTTAGGACTATTTCCAGGCCTTGTAGCAGCTGAAACTTAAAGAGTAAATCTGGTGGTAATCTACGTTTTTTTCTCATCATCAAGAAATCCCATGAAAAGAACAAGACAATTACTGTTTTTTACTATACAAGAGAGGGCAACAAAGACTATTTTTGGTTGCACTTTTTTTATACAGTACACAAATAAGATGTAGCAAGCCGTAGTTTGCATCAAATTAGACAAAAACTAGAAATGATAAGCTCTTTATTAGTCATTATCAGATCCTTATTAGTCTTTATTAGGGAATAATTAGGGACACATTACAATACTGTAAACTAAAGTGTATTATTTCTCACTGTTAGAACCTCATTTGACTTTCTTAGAGGGTAATTTGGGACAAACTACTGCAGAATTGTACTGAAATCACATATCGGATTCTTTCTCATTTAAAGACTGTATGTGAACCAGATCTACTAAGTAAAAGCCAAAATTATAGAGGCAGAGGAATATTTTGTGTGACAAAATTTATTGTTTTACTGTCGACAGATAATGTGATTTGATCAATTTGGCATCTTTCTTGGCTACTCTGCAACCATATTTTCTATGGAGGTTAAATGTGTTTAACGTTGACAGAGGTGTTATTTTACTGATTCATAACAAACCATGAACTGATCGACACTTTAACTTATCTGTTGTTATTGTTGCACTTTTCTCTGTTTGTGTCAAATGAAGCTTTTATTATATTCTATGCTGCATGAGGAGAACCTGCAATTTCAATATTGTCAACTGTCTGGTGTTTTTATTGTGATTATGTTGTTGTTTGTGTGTTTATGTTGCCTTTCTACAAAAAAAAAAAAAAGTCATGTGGGACATTAAAGGCCTGAACTGGACTGAGCTACTATTGTTACTTAGACTGACGCATGGTTGGTTTTGGTCCTGTCATGGGATTTATTAACAATAACAAAAATAACCTCCAGCCTTTTTGTTTAAGCCAGAGATTTTTTTTCTTGAACAAGGGCCCCTTAAAGGACTCGTGAACTTGTAGTTACAACACAGGTCGTGAACAGAACATGTGAACTCGGAGCTAACAGAACAAAACTTCCAGTTAATGATGTTGTGAACATGAGTTGAGGGGGGCGTTAAAAGGGGGTCATCTCATAAACACGGTAAACATGACCCCATTTGAATGCACCGGTATACAGGGGACCCCCAATGTATGTCCCTGGGAATAATTTGACGTAGCTAATTTTTAAAGTACTTATGTGAAAGAACAATGCAGGAGAAATGTATTAGAAAGATATTAGATATGCATTGAAAGTATCTATGACAGGGCTTTGTTAAATACTCGATTCTGAATTATGGCATTCTAAGGTCTGTTATTTCTTAATATCAGACCGTTGCTATGAAGAGCAGACTGTTGCTATGGAGCAATAAAATCATTTTTAAATCGATAAAATCATTTTTAAATGGCTATTTTGTGTCAAATTATTGATTTTCTTCGGTAAGTAGCCCTGTAATAAGTCCTGCATTAACCTGCTGGGGTTTATTTTGCAATGATGACCTGCTCACTGTATATTATCTGTTTTGTGCACCATGTCAACAAAAAATACCCATGTAGAGAGAGCTGGTTTCCACCATTAGGTGATGTGCGCTTAACTGACAGGAGGATGATTTATAGACATGTGTATATATTCTCAAAGACTCGAAAATAAAATATTATTTGAACTATGAAGCCTTTCGTGAATGAATAAATAAATTTAAATAAATGACTCCCCCCGGCACAGTGCCACAGACCCCCTGGTTTTAAGCTGGAAGTACGAGAATTGAGAGTTTAAATCTAAACAGCAGCACACTTGAACACAGCAGCCGCGACACAACAAGAAAAGCACCACGTCTGGATCTTAATTTGATGATCCATGACTAAGATCTTCCGATGCTCTGTGCCAATCTGCAGTCACAGCTAAACTCTGCACAATATACCACATTGCGCGCTCCTCTTGTGATGACTCAAACAGATAACTGGACCAAAACACAGTCTGACTCTATAGGCAAGCACATATCAACAAGCACACAATAGTGCACTCAAAAAGACACTTTCACCAGCCCAACAAAGGCAGATGCTACGGGGTATGACAACTTCTTGTGAACGACAAAATGCCGCCTGACAAGCTTTCAAGGGATGGTTGAGCTCTGGCAGATTACAGAGATCTTTATCTTTTCATAAAACGGAGTGCAGCATTTAAGTGCCAATGACTGAGAATACAATCTGAATTGTAAAGTGTGTCACAGCCATTACATGGAGATGTAGGGCCAGTAATGGTGAGAGTAATTGTGTGATGACAGTTTCACTGCACAGTGACATTCTCCAGGGCATTGTCATCATCCCTGACAGGTAATACGGGTCCACTGGGAATTGGGTATGTCTTACAGTTGGAGTTTCTTCTTCATAAACATGCATCAACCCCCCCAACCCATCTTTACTTACAGCTTTGTCAAACCCCAGAACTACTCGCAGTGGCTTTTCAATATAGCTGCGGGTCTGAGTGAGGTAATTAGATGTTAATGTGAAATAATGGAATCATGGCGGGTTGTTACATAGGGAGAAATGCAGACCTCGGCGTGATCTCGGAGTGAAAAGCACAATTGCTTAAAAATCAAAACATGCTGTCAGCGGCTCACCTAAGCAGCAGAAAATGCCCTGACTTTGGAATACATTACAATGGTAATTGCTCTGACAAAATTACCTTGTCTAAGATGAGCTCGAACAGACATCTGAGACATGCATGTCGATTGGCTCAATTTCATGATCATTGGGAGGCTGAAATCAAGGTCTTTATGTGAGAGAAAATCAACGGGGAAATTGACATAAACATCTCGTCGGAGACATTACACTGAATGGTGGAGGGAGCTTCATTTTTACACTGCATTGTTACGAGTCTATTCAAAGTGAAGGTGTACTTTAAAAGAACCATTTTTCAGGTGTTTCACACCGTAAGGTGTCAATGTTATATACGTTAAAGCTACGAGGAGTTTTACACTTGTTATGAAACAGCCTCACTTTAACACTGATGCCTTTATATGACCTACATAAGCAAACGCGACCATCAGTGAGAAGATTGGCTTTTTCTATATATTTATTCTTAATGCCTGTGGATTCTCTGTAAAATCATATGAAACAAGCCTGTGTTTACATTTTCTCAGGCCAAGTTACAAAGAGTACATTAGACAGGAAATCTGTAATATATTTACTGTAATAAGTCATAAAATAACCTGAGATCTGACAACAATGCTACAGGCACGGTGTCCTTTGAAATTTATGTTCTGGGCTGGAATAACTGTTTTTGTTTTCCCTTTTCATGTTAATTAGAGTTTAAATTAACATCGAATGTTTGCTGATGACTAAGTATCTGTTTATGAGTCGTAAGAAATCAACTGATAATCTTTTAGAAGGAGTAGATGTTTATAACGGTTAAATTGAGCAATATGTTAGTGGAGTCTGGCAGGCAGTGAACTCCAACTCCAGAGTGTGTATTTTCAGAACAGTGGGCTTTTGTTTTCAGGATAACAGACTTAGTTTTACACTGACAGACACATAACTGTTATAAACAGCTGATCAACTTACAGTGGAGGACAAGTCGTCGCTTGTTATTGTCAGTTTATGATGTTGCGCACGTCTTGCACTTCTGCAGAATCTGAGGAGGAGGAGGCAAGGGGGAAAGAACCATAGACCACGAATTAAACTGGATTTCAACCTTTTTAAGATACTGTCTATGGCACCAACTCGCTATTTGGACTGCACTACACATTTTTGCACATACATTTGCTACATTTACTCCTCTAAAAAGAACCAGGAGATTTTTATTTATATAAACTTATTTTTGACATTATTTTTTGTGTTTATCAAGGTGGAAACACAACCACTTTTATGGACAGGGGCTTCCCAAATCAACAAAATATGAAAGTTCCTTGTAGCTTTAAATGAAAATAGAAATAACTGAAATAAATGCGTAATAAGTCCGAGCTGTTCATAAACGCACCATAAATATAGTTGATTGTTGAGTCTCATCCTTAGGATGTTAAATAGTGATGTTTGGGGGATGGTAAAATGTCACAAGCACAGCAAAATAATGAAAACATTAAGAAATAACAGTCAGATACAGCTACACTTCTAGTGTATCATAAGTGATGACTGAGAGTGATTATGTTTATATGAGTCTATATGTTGTTGTTTTTCAATGAAAATGTTATATATTATGAGCTTAATCTCATATACTATAGAGATCAGAGCATGTTGCTTCCCCTTTAGATATTTAAAGGATCAATATGTAGCGACTGCAAAATAAGGACTGCAGTCCAAAATAGTTGGAGCCATAGACAGTATATGAAGTAGGTTGAAATCTCATTGAATATATAATATGTGGTTGAAGTGAGTTGTTTCCAGACTCGAGGAGGCTCAGGCAGCCTGCAGGTGTGTAAGACATGTATGACAACGTAAATTGACAATAACAAGTGATGACGAGTCCTAAACTGTAAGTTGATCAGCTGTTTAGAACTGCCAATTGTCTGTCAATATGAAGCTAAGCCCGTTATGCGGACAACCAAGGCACATTACTCTGGAAATACACACTGGAGTTTGAGTTTAGTGATTGCCTGCCTCACCGTCTGCCAGACTCCATTAACATACTGCTAAATTTAACCAGCCATTTTATGATTTATTACAGTAAATATATTACATATTTCTCCTTTAATAACATTTATTAATCATAACGTTTACTTTGTACAGCTGGATGTTGCATGTAGATTTACAGTTCCAGCTCAAACGCTGCTCCAGTAGCCACCAAACCTGAGCTTTCGCATCTCTAAGAGTAACAAAGGGGGCTGAACAACAGCCAAGACTGAGTGAAATGACTTAATAAACAAAAACATAGCATCATACACGAGCTCCACCTTTGATTGTTAGTTGTGGCTCTTTCTGTCTGGGCTTTTCCTCACAAGTATCAGGACAGGGAGAGTTAAAATGCCTCTCGTGTCTGTGATCTGATGAGGATCACCTTCATCCATTTGAAAGGTGATTTCCGAGCAAAATTGTTTCTCCGAACACATGCTGCTTGAGCCGAGAGCACATTTTTCCAGCATGTTAACAAACATGTAATTTCCATAAACACGTCCAGTAATTGACAGCTTGATTTGGGCTCTGCCAGGAAGCTGACAGACAGTTCTTGGCTGCTTTAATGCAGGCAGCACACAGGCTTAAGGCCTCACCAGGCTGTAATGAGCTTCTCAGGGCTTTGTCTGGATTAGACCACCAAACACAGACAAAATCTCACACAAATCCTATCCAACCTTCTTTATCTTGTTAGATTATGCCATGTACTGTGATTCACAATTACGTTTTTTTAAAAAAGTCAAATATCAGCATAAATGTAAAGAAATTCAACACTGATTTTCAGGCAAATCATCATGGCAGGAACATTAAGACAGATAAGAAGAGAGTTTATCTAAAACAGAAGCAGACATGCATAGTAGGTGAGTATTAAGGATGTGCAGGGTCAATGTAAAGCAGGAGGCTTAAACTCAAATTGGCTTGGGGCAACTGATGGCACTGTCATCTCATAGGGGGGCACCTCCATGTTCAAGTACTGAAAGTACTACATATTTTTGTCAAACTTAACAAAAAAATGCAAACAGCAGTTTCTATACATTTTCATGTACATTTGTTGGCTGTGCACTGGACATAAACACAGCAGCTCTTCTGTCACTTTAAACTAGTCATTAACACCCCTGATGAAAATGGCGAGTTGAGTGTTTTCAGTTTTGTCTGTGCTTTCATCAAACGCCACAGTAGTAAGTGGTGAAACACTGGCCTTACTTATCTTAAACGTTACTTGACGACTGCTAATCAGCTCTTCTTCTGCGCTCGCTTATAGGGAAACATTGTTAAAGGACATATTCTTTTTTCTGGACAAAGAATATCAGCGAATCCTTCAGAAATACATACATGCAGTTTTTTAAAATAGAATTGTATTTTTATTTCAATTGTGTTCAGTTGAAGGGTTGTTTTAAGCTACTACGGGGAGTTTTTGACTGGTTATGAAACCGTCTGAGTTTAATACTGATGCCTTTAGTTGTTCTTAAACTTTGACATTATATTTTGTGGATAATATGGAAGAAACATTCTTGCTGTTGTCCACAGGGGCCTTCATAATTAACATAATATAAAAGTTCCTTCTAGTACCTTTAATTTGGTATGCAACAATTAGAAAAAATAATTAAATAAAATATCTATCTATAATTTTTTTGACACCAAATATCAAACATCATGACAAAAACGATAACACCTCAAATCTGATTAAATGTTTATGTTGGAGTTAGCTATTAGGATTAGGATTTTTAATATCTGCTATTGGAATTATGAATTTATAACAGATTAGAACACATTAATTACACTCTAGTGAGAATTTCACTACACAATTATTAAGGCCAAAAGAATTCAATGGTATTATTGCATTATCTATAGATTATTTTTGCTACCAATCAAATTAAACAAATAAACTTTGTTTATAGTGTATTTTGTCTCTTTTTTGGCAAAAGAATTAAACTCAAAATATGGTTGTCAGGAGGTGGAGAGAGATTCTACAACCGAGTGCCTTTACACTTAACAGAGAGTGAAAAACGCAATAAAATGAGCTGATAAAGAAAGAAAAACTCAACAAGAGCGTACAGTATGTTTAAGAGGATTATTTACATGATATTATCATATTTGTATATTAACATGACATCAATATTTAATTTTTTAAATATCACGGTTACTGTCAATAACCGTATATCCACTTTACACTCCACATGGTACCTGTCCTCACTTTCTGCTAAAGCTAACAGCATTTCACTCTGCTCAACCAACTTATGACCACACCATGAAATCTTCAGCTGTGGAGGTTACTGAGTAAAATATTTATAAAAATGTTCACAAATGAATTATATACATAAACTCTGGTGAATTTTGTCTCGTCTGTGTCTGAGTCTATATTGAACCCTGCAGGATCTGCAGCCAGGGGTTTGCTGCTTGAACATCAGCAGCACATTCAGGTCTATTCTCCAAATAAAAAGCTGTGGTTGAAGAGCAGCAGGGAGATGGTGCTGAGCACAAGAGGAAAAATAGAGTCTGATAAATCTGTATTGAACAGTGTGTGAAGGATGTTAATACATATTAATGGTGACAGGAATATTTGCAAGTGAATACACTGGCAAAGGGGATTAAACATAACTCTCCATAGAAGGGGAGGTATCATCACTCCCATTCTGGCGTGGGACTCGGCCGTATCAGATTCATCCCCATGCACATTGCCAGCAAACACTAAGCCCTTATCTCTCCACTGGGCCTCTCCGGAGAGTTTACAATTTCTCGCTTCGTTGGAGCCTGAGCTGAGCTTGTTACTGGCACAAAGGCTGAGAGGTGGCCTGCTTGAGAGCACAAAGCAGCCCTCACCTCTGGACGGACACATTTCCCTCAGATAACGGACGACTTGTTGGACAGCGGCAGTAGAGTGTCCCTGTACATTAGTATGACAGCCACACGTCCTCCGCACAGTGGGACTCAGTCACAACAAAGTTAAAGTTCAAAAAAATACATGACACACTGACATGGCCCCGCTAAAAGATCCCTATTAATGAGTTGTGTTAGAGGTGGCGGAGGGGACGTGAACTCAGCAGATGTGGTCTGGTCCCTGGGAGACACTCTGCCGTCCCGCCATGGGTGCTATTCTCAGAAGACACAAGCATCAGAGACAACGTCCCATTTGCTACTCCGCTGCCCACATTAACTCCCAAGGGGATTAATGATATAAACACAGACATGAAATGTGGGGTAAATGTGCCTTTTAACCACACCAAAATATATATTTGATCATTTTTATATGAATGAACCTATTTAGTAGTTACACCTATCAGGGTAATGTCCACATATATTTTCCAGCCCTCTAAAACCTGCTCTTTGTTCAGATGTAATATGAAAACCACATGCACTGCTATAAACATCCATTATTTGAGAATTTTATATAAACAAACGACAAAAGCAAGGTAATTATTTTCTGGGGTTACTTGTTTGACAGTTCAGATGCTGTGTGTGAACAATACTTCATGGAAAGAACGGTTATAAACAGTAAATTAATCAGCAAACAACTCTGAATTAAAAACATAAAGCAGTAAATTACAATTTCATTTCATTAGTGGTAAAAATGCCACATAGTCTGATTTTAGTGATGCAAATTGATGCAATTTAACAGGCTTGTGAGCTTAATCAGCAGATGATTTTACAAGACAAAGCAACAAATTCTGGCATTAAAATGTGATTTCGGCACTTAAAATATGGCTTGTTTTCCATTAAAGTATGTGTATGTATGTATGTATTCCTCTGAGAATAAACCTTGTTTACATTAGGTTCCAAGGCAAATGAAGAGATGTGAAAATAGTGAATTATTCATGTGTAGGTCACTGCCATTGTCTGAATATTATAAAGGTTTGTGGTCAATCCACTAGAAATAATTCTTCAGTTCAAAAACTGATTCTGGCTACAACTTTATAATAACCATCATTAATAATTGGGAAATTGATATATAATTAAACTTTGGTTATTTTACTGTTAACAGACAGGCATCCAAATGACATTCATAGATGCACTACACAGTGTTTATTAACCGTTTACAAAATGTTATAAATATGAGTTGCAACTTTTTAATGGTTATTAAAATCATTATAGATGCGCTACACGTATTTATTAACTATTTGCAAAGATTTATAAACATCAGTTGCAACTTTATAATGGGCATCCTGATAGACGTGTTCTCACTCCCATCTTGTCAAATACAGCAGCTTGGTCAATGGCCATAAGCTGCAAACTATGACCTGTAGGTACCAATATGGCATCAGTTTTGCACTTGCAGGGCTCCACAGTCACAATAACAAGATGTCTGGGTAGACTTTCAAAATAAAGGCACAAAAACTGCTTGGGAAGGTTTAGGAAAACGTAACGTAACGTAACGTAACGTAACGTAACGTAACGTAACGTAACATAACGTAATGTAACGTAACGCAACGCAACGTAACGTAACGTAACGTAACCTAACCTAACCTAACCTAACGTAACCTAACGTAACCTAACGTAACCTAACGTATTATAATCACCAGTTGCAAATGACAATAGCTATCCAAATAATGTTAATATTTGGTACAAACATCTTCCCGTGCAATGACTTCTTAAAGGTTTACAAATCATTTGCCAATCATTAACAAATACTTAATATAGTCTATGAAATGTTACAGTGTGCACAACAATAAACTGTTAATTTCATGTAAATGTGACTGTCACTCATCAGTTATGATACGATCTATAATTTATACTATAACTATACTACTACGATATTTTATATTAGACAAATTATTGATAAAATAACATTATTTATATCATTATGAATAATTAGCGGACATAAATAATTATCATTTTGTTGTTGTTTTTTTTACCAGTGAAATAACTATTAACTAAAGTTTAATTAACTATCAATTTAACATTCATTAATGATGTTTTATTATAAAGTGTTACTGAATAAAGGTTTGCAGTGCAGCCTTGCTTTGCTGCACGGAGGACAATGGCAACATGAAAAATCCAAGTTATTTCACTCTATTTTATAAAAGAGGAGAATGCCAATATGGCTTCAGTAGGTTTTAGGTTGACAAGTAATATTGGATTGCTGCTTGTCTTACAGTAGGTCTCCCAGTCCCAGCAATTTGAGCAGACATGTTGCTGAGACAGCTCTGGCATTGTTTTCTGGGACACAGTGAAATTCTATTTTCAGTTTTACTTGGTGCAGTAATTATCTGCATTGTTGGTGAGAATAAAGAAAATAAAGTGCATGAATATGTGCCGGTCAATTGGATTCTGTCAGTTCAAGCAGAATTGGGTACACAAGCGAGCAGCTTGCCAGCTTGTAATAACGATGGTGTTTGCGTGGAACAATTTCCCCTCTAAAACAGCTCATCAACAGCAGAGAGAGTCTGTCACCCAGGGTACGGAGTGACAAGTCTTCTGCATCTCCGTCTGTTATTAACATGTCTCTTACGACAAGCTCAATTATCTGACACTGCCCGTAATTTCCATTCCTTTTTCTGGCACAATGTAAAGTTCCTCTCCTTCATTTTCAAAGCTGGTCGTTTTGGATCCGGCAAATACTGATATAAGACATGTGTGGGAGGAGGAAGTGAAAACTGAGGGAAAAACATCTGCAAGTCAGAGCGAAGTTGCTACAGGCTCGCTATGCCGAGGCCTTGATCATTTCTGGTGTTTGTCGTCTAAAAAGCCTGAATGCTAAACATCTTACTACATTTGGTGGTTTCTATTTGAGATTGACTGTTGCACAGAGTGAAGGAGTCTAAGAAACTTTATAAGTGATATATATAATGTGTCAGAGTGAGCATACAGATTTTATTTTTCTTGTGTTCTTTGTGAAATTAGCTGATGTCGAACCTGTGTTGCTGTGCTCCGCTTTGAAAACCCTATAATGTGTTACGATGGAAAGCTCTGGAGCAGCTGCTAAATGGTCTATGGTGAGATTAATTTGTCAATAAAATCTGTATTGTTTAATCTTAAAGGGATTGTTTGGATTATTTGAAGTGGGGCTGTATGAGGTAATACACGAGTCAGGTTATTACCGACACTAGACGGTGGTCGCCATGGCCTCAATCTGAAGAAGCAGACAAGTGTGGGAAGCTGACCAATGTACTGCTGTGAACAGTGTTGGCAACAAAAGGTATTTTATCCACCTAAAAAAAGTCTACCTTAAATGTATGCTTTATTTAGAATATTTTCACCATTTTACCTTGTTGTCAGACAGCCTTTTCTGGTGAGAAACCACTTTCATATAAGCTGAATAGCACTCTCTCCAAACCAACCAAACTCCACAGGCGAAATCAGGAATTTCACTGCAGAACACGGGAGCTGCTGGTCTCCCGCTGCCTCGATCTATCAATTTGTTTGTGTTACTGTGTGACTTTGGTGTTTTAAAGGGTTATTTCTGATTGACAGAAGTAACCTAAAATTACAAACAAACTAACAGATCGAGGCAGTGGCAACACAGCAACTGCCATGTTCTGTGAGATAAAATTACTGATTTTCCTTAAGGAGTCTGGTTGCTTCGGAGAGAGTGATGTCTGGCCACTTTCCCATCAGAGAAGGGTGTCTGTCAGCAAAGTAAAGCAGAAGTAAATACTGCAAAATACTCCACTAATGCATATACTTAAACTGATACTGTTTTTTAATCCCTTTAATCCTATCATCAAGGGTACCTGCAGACCAGCAGAGGTATACTTTTTGACTCTGTCGGTCATTTTGAAGGAGACAGTCACAGACGCAGTGGACAAAGTTTTCCTCATGCCTAGTTTTGTTTTACATAATATGCAGACTAACTGTAACTTGCCTAAAATAATAATAATCTGTTGTTTTCTTCAGATTAATTACATAATTAATAATGATTTGTGAAGAAATAAGATGGTTGTTTCCTACAGTGTTTTACTCATCGGCAAAACATAGTGTTAAGTGACAAAAACATTCAACTATGAGGAAGAAATGAGGAATTGATTGCTTCAATTGACTACATTTACCATCAGCACTGACTGGACATCTACATGCATCTACATAAAAAGTCCCAGATATGAAAGAGGTTTGTTCACGATTAAGCTGCTGAACCTCGTCCATATCGCTCTTAATACTGTGACAACTGTAAAAGCACAAGATGTTTGTGGAAAATGTTCATCAGAGCAGATTCCAGGTGGATTTGTAATCAGAAAGCTGATGTCTGTGACCTCCTGACCTGCATGTACTGTAGCTGCACTCGTGAACAAGAAAGACGAAAAAATAGAAATTAAGTTGAAGGTGCTTCAAGTCTTGATTAACTAACTAATGTAGAAGCTTGTTCTTTTTTTTTTGATTAATTTTAATGAGCCACTCAAAAAGCTTTTTTTTCCTTTACAGGACTGCCTAATGATTATTTTCAGACTGTACCACCTTGCAATCATTCTGAATAACTCAGCTAAAATGGAGGATAAATGCCATTCAAATGACTAACCTCAAATTCTTCATATTTTGACACAGAGAGAATATGGGTAGACACCTTTTACAACCTTTTATCTCCAGGATTTTTTTCTTCTTTCTGGCAGGAATGGTTCTCAATCAGAAAAGTTTAAGTCAGAATCATAGCTGGTGATTGGGAGCTATTTTGGAAACATTATGTTTTAGTGCGGACCCCAAAGGCCCGTTAGAGGTTACCTGGCTGCTTCAAATCTTAAAGCTAGACTGCCTCCACTCGTCTGCGGAGGGGCGCATGATAAAAAGTGAAAATGTTCCACCAAAGTGAAATATCGCTGTAAGTGGGAGTGTCTGGGTTGCTGTGGGGGAACGTTAGAGGAAGTGGTAATGATGACAGCTCTAACTCAGTGCAGGTGCAGTAAAGCATGGCAGGTTGGTCAATTGCCCAGAACCCATTACTTCTCCCCCGAGACCAACCTTGTAATGTGCTAGGTAACTTCTGTAACGGATTGACCTATTGTCAACAGAGAGAAATCTCTCAGGTTCTACATAAAGACACAAGTGTACCGCACAAGGTTACACAGGCAGGTTAAGGGCGTGTTGGATATCTGAGTTTGCAAACATGACACATTATGCAAAAAAATAAAACACTGAAATACTGATTTGCTTCATTATTAAACCAGTGGAACGGCTTCTTTGTGCAGAGAACAACAGAGTATTATAGCAGCGCTGCATATTCTCTGTCTGCATTTCATGGTTGCAGGGTTCCTACACATTTTCCACTTCAAAATACTTTTCCACTCATATTTCCAGTCTTCTCGCAAGATGTCTAAGACCACATTTGATATCTGAGTACTAATAGCAAGATATTTAGTATGTTTGTATGTATATATGAGTGTATGTTACATTCTGACTGTGTACAGGTCTCCTACACATTTTCCATTTCAAAGTTCCACACTTCTCCAAACTCAAATTTTAGACTTTGTTTGAAATCTAGCTTTCATTTCCCCAGTCAGGTGTTACATTTGTAATTATCAAGCCAGCCCTTTGGAAAACTTGTATTACATCTCTGCACCAGAGAAAGTAAACAAACCAGTGCTACCTATAACTCTACTTATTTTCCCTAAACAAATTGAATAAATAATATTGCATTATTGTACCACCCTTGTTTTATAGTCTCTTAATAAGAAATTGTTAAATAATTACATTTTTACAGCATCAGTGCAGTCTTCTCTATTCAACTGACACGATAATGACCACAGAGCTTTGGTTTCCTTACACAGAAAATATAGCCTGTTTACTTGTATGATGTAGTCAGACAGTGTGGAAGAAGTAGTCAGCCGGGGGGTCTGGTGTTATGACAAAAAAGCGTTCTTGGATATTTTTAACTGTAAAATGACAGTGTGAGGCTGATGCAGAGTCTACATTTTCCACATGTGACATGGGCCTGTTACTTTGACAACATCACCTGTTTTAATGTGTTTGCAGTGCATCTGCGAGATTGCCTGTAAACAGTGCAATATAAACGAAGATGATTCATTCATTCATTCATTTATTAAGCCCATAAACATCTGTGTGCAGTGTATGGAAAATGCAGCACTTTCAGTAGACAACATCAAGCTCGCTCTGGCCCGCGCTCTCTCACAGCGCTGGCAGCCTGCTCTAAATGCCATGAAAAACACTCTGCTTGTGTGATCAATTTATTTGTAAAAAATTCTGAATTTTATATTTCAGGAAACAAAATAGGGGCAGTGGTCTGGAAACACAAATATTTTTCCATACTCTCTTTTTTCCATACTTATCCAGACCTGGAAATGATCAAAATCAAATTCTATATTTACTTCTATACATACTTTTCTATATTGTGTAGGACAGTGTATCCTAGACAACCAGACTTTATATCAGCCAGCCCTCTGAAAACTTGCATTTAAACTTTTGTGGCTGTTCAGTCACCACTCATTCGCTAACCTGAGCTATCTATATTCCTTTTGTTATTTTCCCGTAGTCTCTTTTATAAATAAGAATCAGGAATGAGTTGAATAAAGTTAAATAATTTTGCATTAACTTCAAAAAATAATTGGGTGTCAAAGGTGTGTTAATGTGAACCAACACAAAAAATACTTTATTTTACTTAGTAGCACTGCTGTGAAAAAATGCATCCTAACTTATTGGAAATCTGAAGATTTGCCATCATCAAGACACTGGATTAACAAGCTTGATTCTTACTGCACACATGAAAAGGTTCAGTATAATCGAAGAAAGAAACCGGCTGCCTTTCAGAAAATTTGAGGGCCCTTTATTATCTGGATGTCCACAGGCGTGTGACTCCTCCTGGACCAATGCAAGCTTAACATGATTTATATGTGTGTGTATGTATATGTATACATGAGTGTGTGTGTATGTGTACAGTAAGTATGTAAATGAAAAGAAAGCGTGAACGTATGGTTTGAGTGGGGGTTTGGATGAGAAGAATTTGATGCTCTACTTTTATGTCTTCTAACTCTGCTTATATCTGGTGCATCCATGAGTTTACATACATCTGTGTAGTGCCTTGACTATGTGTGTTTTTATTTATTTATTTATTATTTATTCAGTTTTCTTTACTCTAGTTATTGTTTTGATTTATAGTCACTACAATAGGTTAGGTTTACAGTTACCATTGACTATTGCCGTATACTGTATATCATCACTGTTTTACTCGTGTATTTCACTTGATGCGTCATAACCAGGTTTCTATTTAATCTTTTTATTATTGTGGGTATGTTTGTGTCCTTCCTTTTCCTTTCTTTTGAATCTATTTTTTTTACACACAGTTGGTGATGTTTGCCTATTTGTGTAGCGCTATTGCACTGTAATGTAAGCATCTTTAAACAAACAAATGTTTACAAAAATAAAGGTAAAGGTAAAGTTAAATGATTTAATTTTGCATCTGTGCACTAGGGAAAGATAGTCTGTTAACCTTTCTTATAATTACATCAGTGTATCACTAAATATAAATGTTCAGAAGTGTAATATTTGGTTATTATTAATGCTATGTTTATTTGCCATGAAAAAAACTCTGCATGTGTGATCAGTTTATTTTGAGAAATTCTGAATTTTGTATTTTAGAAAACAAAACAGGGGCAATAGTAAGGGTGGTTGTTGGACAATAAACAATAATAAACAATAAACAATGAACACGGAGAGATGCTGTGCTGCTGCCAGAGGAGTGCTGACTAAGATTACAACATGCATGGGAATAAATGATAAAATAATTGATTTCCCCCTGATGGCCTGAATAACTCACTAGATTTGTCACTAGTTGCTTAATTCATATATTATATATATACATATATATACCAAACATTGATTAGACACTGACAGACAGCTGTGGTTTAATATTTTAATTTTCTGTTCAACATTATTGCTAGGGATGATTCAGTAGTCCCTGGATATTAGAGCTGGGCAATATATCGATATTGTATCAATAATGTAATATAAGACTAGATATCGCCTTAGATTTTGAATATTGTTATACTGTGATATAGATAACGTGTTGTCTATTCCTCATTTGCAGGACTTTGGTCAAAAATATTGTGATATTTGATTTTGTCTTGCCGAGCCTTGACTGTATGCTATTTTGGAGAAAAGATGTATATCGAGATATATATTGTATATCGTGGAATAGCCTAAAAATATTGTGACATTATTTACAAGACATATTGGCCCGTCCTAATTTATCCAGACATGGAAATTACCATTACCAAATTTCATACTTTTCCTTACTTCGTGGGAACCCTGTGGTCTGCATTGTTGGACTGGTTTAGTACCGGCCTGTTGAGATGTAGGGGACACTTTGCATTTTGTAAGCATGCAGCACAATGCCTATGAATGTAAAATTCATGATATTGTTTCTCTCTTTGTGAGTGTGCCTTTACAGGAGCTCTAAACATTTGTGACAGTGCCGGAGATGGGAATAGGATGACCTTGGGTGCCAGATACATCTCTGTTCCTGTGTCATCTTCAGACAGCCACTGTTTGACCACTATCTAGCAGATGCATTCTATCCGACACTTGTAACAATAGTGTAAATGGGACGAAAATTGAGCTCACCTTAAAGGCGGACTTCAGTCCTCTTGAAGGCTGAAAGCCCTGGATGAGTCCAGTGCCCAGTGGCAGCTCAGAGTCCTTGTTTTGCTCCCTGAGACGTGTGTAATCAGAGAGAAAGTCCAGCACAGATTACAGTCTTCAATCAGTCAGGGAGGAAAATGATATGTACATCATTGTCTCTGCCGCACATCCCAGCCACTGTCAGCCTGCATGCATATTACCTGTGTCAAAGCTGCCAGGGACATGACGAGAGAAACTGAGAGCCATCACAGAGCCGCCACTCAGGGGGGTGTCGAGTCTTCGAGCGCAGCAGCCAGATTCAGTCTCCATGGGGACTCCACTCTGACCTCCGGGATGTTGTTGACACCATTTAATGTACATTTTCAGATACAAAACGTCTCCTTTCTTATCTGAAATCGTTTTCAATGGGCTGAATAACACTGAAGGCCGGCTCTTGTCACCAAAAGACAATATTGAGTGCACACTTGCAGTTTTTTCCCCGAGTCCGAGGAAGTTGAAGCCGTTGTCACGTTTGACCTTGAGGTGCACAATAAAGACAGAGTTATTTGGTACAGTGGGAAAACTATATGACTGCTGTGAGGAATGGCTAAAAATTATCCCTCCTGAATCTTCTCATGGACCTCAGCATCATCTTATGCAATTGTCTCTTTGCTAAAAACAGACGCATACTGTGCAAGAGCACAAAGAACAACATAATATGGAAAATTTGATGGAGGTGCTTCATTGTCGTCGATTCAATTTTCACAGTTGGATCTGGACAAAAAAAACATACATACAGTAAATGCAAAACAGCAGGAGAGATAAATTTTACAATAAAGATAGCAAAGTATGATCACATCTGAATTCCACCCTCCTGAAATACAACGTCAGAGTCAGGCCGTAATTTTCCTGAAACAAGAGTGTTTAATTTGAAGCTGTGAATGGTGCCTCTGCATATAAAAGGATGATGGAAGATGATTTGCAGCCGCACCAACACACATACACCCTACTTTTCTACCTGGTGCACATCTTTAAATCTAATCCCATGTAGTTTGGGACAAAAACCATGCAGTTATTTTGCATGCAGGGTAAATGTGTTATTTTAGTCATTGTGTTACTTCACAGGGTTTTCCCTAACTATCTAACTCAAAGGTGAGCCACCTCGGTATTACTGGATGCCACCTTTGTTGAAACTGCAACAAAAATGCAAAAGCTTTCATTTTTAGACACCAATACCTAAATTGGTCGCATGTAGCACAACTATTTTGATTGCTAATGTGTAATTAATTCATTTTAGGTAAACACTTGAAAATAATTGAAGTTTTTTTTAATGCCTGTGACCCAGTAACTCCAAATCAGTACCAAGCATTATTAGGCCTACTACACTGGACAAATAAGACACACCTCTTTTAATTGAATTTTAGAGCTTCTTCTATTTTAGATTATGATTTTTTGTTTTATTAATTCATAATTTTTAACCCTCCTGTAGTTAGCTGATCACTGGTCATATTGTAAAGTTCTTTTCTTTCATCATTCTTGACTTGTCCTTTATGGAAAAACAGAGACAGGAGAGTGAAATGTGCACAGAAAGATTGCACAATCTGCAATTGAGTGTTTTTATGTTGAGTCCTGTGTCAAAATAAACACTGTCATTTGTCACAGTCTTTGTTTTTTTTTTTATCTCTTTGTTTCATCTTGGTATAAAATGTAAATCCCTATGGACACTTACGTCTGTCAAATCATGATGTTGCCACTTAAGCAAACTGTGTACATTGTGCATGTCATTCATGTTCTCCAGCCTTTGCCACCTTTGCATTAAAAACTTCCAGGGAAAACCCTGATTTCACAGCATTACTATAGTGTTCCTTAAGGTGTCTGTGTCTTAATGCAGTATTTTGGAGAGATTTCAGACCATTTGTATCAGTTCAAAGTTCAAAAATGGTTAAATTATGCACCAAATATGTGCACTAAACGGTATTAATCCCTCCCAAAAAACTGAGCTGTGCTGAGCTTCATCCTAAATTAATATTCAGGTTCCCAGCTTTCAGACTTCTATGTGGCAGAGGCGGCAAAAGTAGTAAGACAGTACAGGTATATACTCGTGTAAAAAGACAAGTACAGGCTCTGAAATGTACTAAAATTATAAAAGTTAAAACAAAGCAGCCCTCTGAGGGACATTTCTACCACTACCTGTCCAAAGATAACTAAACCTCATGTTTTCTCAGCGGTCGGGTCTCCCTCTCTGTCTGTTTTGTGTTGTTAGGGTTTTCAACTAGTTGCGTCTTTTATGCCATTTTTATCTTGTTACATCCTTTACATTGTTTTTGTTTTCCTTCCTTTTACATTGTTTTTGTCTTGTTACATCATTTTGGTCTTGTTATATCTTTCACATCGTTTTTGTCATGTTACGTCTTTTACATTTTTGTCGTGCTATGGCTTTTACATTGTTTTTGTCTTTTATGTTGTTTTCGTCATGTTACGTCTTTTACATCGTTCTTGTCTTGTTACGTCATGATATGCCCTAATGGACACACTAAAGAATCGTCCTGTCTGTGTTATTATCGCATTCACTCAGGATGAAATCACTTATGATGTTGCGTAGGCTGTGTGCAACGATGCAAAATAAAACAATAATTCCCATCAAGTGCATTAAAATTTAAGAGACAAGTTTGTTTTTAAAATTTAAGGAGAAGAAAGTACAGATACAGATACTACTACTACTATTAAAGTGTAATGAGTAAAAGTAAAAAGCTGTCAAAAAAAATAGATACTCAAATAAAATAGACACCTGGAAAATCTGCCAGTACAGTAACAAAGCACTTGTCATTACTTCCTACTCCTTCTATGTGGCATATAGTGTATCTCTCCCTAAATATCTCCTGTCACACCCTAAAAATGATAAGAATGGGTCTATGGTAGGGATGGGGGGAGTGAAAGAGGTTTAACATCTGGCACCGTAAATAATTGCTAAAGATACATGAAAACCTAAATCCACAAGCATGCGACTTCTTGCCGTGGCTGTCAGGTTTGCATAATAGCCCCCCTGTCCCACACCAGGTATCTGTTCACCTTGAGAAGTCCACACCTGAACGCAATGTCAACACGAGCACTTTGTAGCTCGCCCATTCTGCTTGTCTCCGCTGGTCCTGCTGGGGCTCCAGAGGGAGGTCACCAAATTGTCTCTGGAATAAAAAAAAAAAAGGCGCTGACCTTCTGCTAAATTGGCCACATTCAGTAGACAGGGAATATCAGGTTATTGAGTTGATCCATGCTGTGTTTCCCTGCCCGGGGAAAATGATCTGCGCTATTGTCTGCCTTCTGCAGTTGATCAAGGGCAAGAATGTGTCAGGAATGTAGAAGCACGAGACACTTTTCTATGTCGTTTCGAATGTCCTAATGGTTTATGAGGGGAAAAAAAACACCATTAGTACCCTGCTGTAAACAAAATATTAAGCAGGATGGCGAGTGCTTTTTGCTTATGACGAGCTCATATCCAAGAGGACGTTAATGCTCTAAATTCTGCGACACATTTCACAGAGCAGACGTATTGTAAATACATGCAGCTGCAGAACCCCAACAATTCATTGCACTGTACTTTCAAGTTGTTGATTCCTTGAGAAAGGCAAATAATAGTCACTTTGCAAAATTGCAGGCCTATCCTTCGACAACTCGGAGGAAAACAGTTCAAATTGGGCAGGGATAGGGAAGAAGCAGCCCTCTCGCTGGAGTATTTTGTATATTTGGGATGGTATAATGAAATAAGTCATTTCTGCCAACAGTTCACATTACCTCCCAACGGTTAAGCACCATAATCCCAATGGCATTTTGAATTCTATCACACATACAGTTGGAAATGTTATTGCATGATTACAGTGTTTCTCTCCCTCTGCATAGTTATTGTATTTATGCATTTTGCCCATGAAATGGAAGAGAAGTTGAGCACCACGTACAATTACACAGCTATTCAAACCGAGCCAGAAGAACCAAAAGCTATTTGCTGTGATAAAAAACACACAAACAACTTGTGGTGTAAGCACTGGTTGAAACGATACCTGTCTGTCACAAAAACACAATACTGATTATTGAGAAAGCTTTTCCTTTTACTCTCCAAAATAAGACTCGAGATGAATTGTGTTCTTCTGCACATAATGTTCAAACTACATCAGTAACAATGAGGTAGCAGAAAAGACATGTTTGGCTCGACAAATCAAAGCCGCAGGAGGCTTTACTTCTTGTGCATCTTTTAATTTAATAACTATACACTGAAGCTGCCTCTCTGGATTCATTAAGTGGCTGAAAAACCGTTGAAAGCTCTGAGGCCAACACTGACATGTAAGAACAATAATAGGAGAGCCGGAGCAGTTTGTTGACAAAGTTAGCCTCCAATCCAGGTGGTCAGTTGTAATGACAAAGTGTGTGTGGACAGTGTCACGCTCAGCCGGGGAGGATCGCCCCCACTGATGGCAGCTTTTATCTGCAACGGCCAGAAGAAACCATGCCTCTTCTTGTTATGAGACATTGGCACTTTGTCAAGCAAGACAAAGTTATCCTGCCTCTGGCGCCGGACAATCGTCCTCCGTTTCTCAATCTATTTCCAACTATAGGTGTGATTTGCATCATAAAAGCTGAATGCAGACCACACAACCGAGTATGAATCCTCCCCAAAATGGCAGAAATATTCCTGAATCTACCTAAAAAGATATTTCCGATCTGCCACAACTAGAAAACCCACGATTCTCTCCTCAGATTGTCCCAAAGGTCTGTGTATCATAGATTTCATTCCTGCAGGGGAGCAAAGATTATTACAATATTCAGATTACCGAGCAGGGGAAATTAATTGGACTAATTAACATACAAGTAAATGATGATACCGTTAACACATTTCATTAACTCAAACTGTCATTCTATGTTCCTGGTGCACTTGGTATTGCATTACAATGAATTGGATTCATTAAATTATGCAAATGAAAGGAACGACAAAACGGACGAGTCCTTTTTAACGTTACGGACCACATTCTCTGACTCGTTCGCAGCAAATTG
Organism: Lutjanus campechanus; assembly: GCA_027495735.1. Taxonomy (NCBI): domain Eukaryota; kingdom Metazoa; phylum Chordata; class Actinopteri; order Lutjaniformes; family Lutjanidae; genus Lutjanus; species Lutjanus campechanus. Next base: position 80,929 of record JAJHUR010140471.1, on the reverse strand, counting down.
ACTAAGACTCAAAAAGCATGTGCTTTCCACTCTGATTTACCAGATAAAGCTTTTCATAGGCTACCATTTTAATTATGTTCACAGGCACTAAAACCAGGTAGGCTATAATACATTTTTAACTCCCTTATGCCACTGTCCTGAGCCTTGTATTAAAGAAAAAATAGCAACAGTACCTAATTAGTAAAATGTCCTATTTAGTGTGAGGAGTGCAGGGTGATGCAGCATGTGTGGGCTGCTAATATCAGGTTAATATATCAAAATGCTGAAGAATTATCATTATTTCTGGCAAAATGATAGTGACAGAAAACTGTATGCACAGTTAACAGACAGAGACAAGACAGAGCAGCTTATTTAAAAGGCTTTCCTGATAATTCACTAAAATATACATGAAACCAGGTCATAAAGCCAGAAGCTGTTACCTCTCATGTCTCTGTGGGGTTCGTTCAAAGTCATGAGACAGTACTTTGTTCTCCGGCAGCAGAATATTCGTTCCTGACATTTCTGTGTGACATTAACTCGTGGTTAATAGAGGGTCCACACCTCCTGTTGGCCTCTGTGACTTTTGCCTTCGTCTTAGCGGCGCTACACGGGGAAGGTCAAGGGGTCAAACATACCTCTTGTCCTGCTCCCTTGGCTGCAGTGACATCTACTGGACTACTAACCCCAGAGTGTGAGCCGAGGGGGGAGAATGAACCTCCTGACTGGATGTCAAGTCTTCGAAAAGACACAAAACAAAAAGGTTTCAAGTAGAAGGCAAATTTCAAAGTCGTCTTATTTTTAGTCATTTTAGTATGAAATGTCACACGGCCCTCCGAAAGCAACCTCGATACATTAAAACAATAAAATAAAATAAAGCAAAAAATGAAATTCAAGTGTAACAGAAAGGTTTATATTGATGTAATATTGACATATTTATACAGGAGATTTTTGCGTGAGAATAAACCTTCAGTGTTTAGTACATGATATTAAAATGCTCTTTGAACGTTTCAACAGCATCTTACTATCTGACTCAGAGGGTAAAAGTATAATCAAACCAAAATATACCACCATTATTCACTGTTCAGTGTGTGTGTATTCAATTTAACAATTCAACAGTTGAAGTTCAGAGATAAAATAAAAAACACATTATAACATGGAACAGGGAAATGCAACATACAAGTTAAAGAAAAGGTATCAACACAAAGACGGACACATTGTACATTTACTGACAATGAATATAAAGGACAGTTTCTTGGGAAGTATACAAAACATTTTTTATACAAAAGGATTAACAACAAGATGAAAGTGATAAGAACAGTGCTGTTAAAACGAGTACCGCTTTCAGTAATACGCTGATTTTTTGACTGCGTGAGAGGACTGATGGAGGTGAAGAATTCTGCAAAGCTGTTTCTAGAACATGAACGAGGGGTCGACCTTATCGTAAAGAAAAAAACAAAACAAAAAACAACTGACATGGTAGATTCAACCAGCATAGGTAACATGGTGACAGCTTAATTCACCTCAGCTTTTGGTCCATCAAATAACATTTCTTCACGACACCCCACCATGGCCAGAGAAGCTACAGGGGTGATTTACTCTACTTATATCACACAGTCACAAGTCACCCTGAGTTTGTAGTCAAATTTGGCAATTACCTCCAAAAAAATGGCTTTTTTTTCTCTTCATATCACAACGCATGGTTTTTGTTTTGAAGTCCTCCAAAAAAGGTTTTACAAAAACACATTTGAATTACATATAATGAAGCCATTCGAAATATTTTGGACTTCTAATATCACAAATGCATCTTCTATGTAAAGCCCAATATAAATAGCTGTTCAGTCAAAATATTTAATAAGCAAATAATGTGTATCATATCAACAGTATATGTTCAAGAGGATTTACAATACAAAATTTTGATTGTTTTGATTTTCACCTGCAAAATGTATTAGGTGTGAGCAAAGTTTTTTAAAAAAATGGAGGAAGGAGGGCTTCCTAATTAGCAAGCAGACTGACTGCAAGGAGGACGCAGACAAAAAAAAGAAAGAAAAAAAGAATGCATAATATTTAAAAAACAAAAACGCATAACATGAATAAATCTGCATGGACGTAAGCATTAACATTACTTCAGCCGGATAAAATTAGCTCTGTTGTGAGATTTAATCTTCGCTGAAGGGAACATGGAACAAACCTTGCTTACCGAGGACATCATAAGAATATATAATCCAAAAAAAAAAAAAGGCGAAGAGAAAATTGCTCAACTTACCAATAATTTTTTTGTGAAAAACACATAACAAAACATTGTAGATTCAAAGCAAAATGGCATCCTACCTTTCCACCAACATAATATTGTACAAAATAAGGCATTTCCTTGTGTGTTTACTGCAATGTCTTTTTCCATCTTTATCTTCTTTTAGTCTCACTACTAGTTTTTCCTCAGTACAAACTGAGTACGGACATGGACTGACTATTTCTGTGTTAAAATATAGATATATTTATAATTTTAGCTTTTCTTCAAAACTTGAATAAAAATGCAGGTAGGAGTATACAGTATGAGAGAGGTTGTAGAAGTTCATAAGTGGAGTGTAAATCACTCCATGACTTCACTGGCCGCTACCGTAGTGACGAGCTGGAGAGGGATCTCGGCGTTGGCCAGGATGTCCTGGGCGTTGCTGGAACCCTGCTGGATGTTGGTGAGGATGAGGGTGGTCCCGCCTGCCGTGGTGATGATACTGTCTGAGGACCCCGCGGATTCCATCGAGGCCACCACAGCGCTGCCAGAGTTCACGCCTTTTTTGTTCTGATGAGTTTTAATGTGCTTCGCCAGGTGGTCGCTCCGCATGAAGCGCTTGGAACATTCTGGGCAGACAAACTTCTTCTCTCCTGCCAGAGAGAAAATACAGTTCGACAGTTAAAGAGTTTGATGGTGAATACATTTGGAGAGGGTCAAACATGCCATCTATCTGGAGGATGTGTTTCATAGGTTTCATAGGTGAGGAGATGAGCTTAAAAGTGCCATGCAAGTTCAATTTTCTAATAAAAAAATAAAGAATTTGTGTGGCAGAATCATATAACAAATGGCAGAACTAGGGTCAGGGTCCAAAATTGACACCCGCCACTCGCCAAATGTGAATGAAAACAGGGATTCTGCAGGATTCAACGAGGTAAATTTAAGACTTTTCAAGACATTTTTAAGCCCATGAATACAATGTAAGACCTATTTCACATACATACTGGCCAAAAGGTATGTCAACTAATCTTTTATTAATTAATAAATATTAATGAATCTCTTATACATTCAACACCTGAAGGTGGAGCATCGAGATGGCTGGTTGGGTTGCTTAGTTGGTTCAGTATTGGTTTTGTTTGTAGTTGTTAAAACATGATCAATACATATTTTTCCCAAAAAGAGAAACTGAAATCAATGCAACTTGGACATCATATTCCAACCAATTTTTAAAAGCTGTCAAAATCATCTTTAAGACATTTAAAGGCCTAAAATTTTGGATTCTGGAAATCAATGGATTTGCAGAAACCCTGTAAAAATCTATGTTGGTTAACAAAACAAACGTCAGCAGCCTCTGAGGGTAACTGAAATACTACACTACAAATTCTCATCACTACAACATAACAGTTGATTGCCAATGTTTGTTTTGCTGTTTGTGTGTTTTGTACTGACTAACTGTGATATTTAAAAATGAAATATTGATATCATTTTAATAATACACAAATGATGATAATTTGTGCCTCTTAAAAAATGTGGTGCTCTTAAATGTTTTCACATTCTTTCTGTTTCTTTTGTTTATCAGTTCATCTGGTTCCTTTTCACCTTCCAGCAAGTGTAACTGCACATTTTGTACAGTCATCCTTCTCTCCTATTTTCAGTGCAATTCATTTGCCAAAAAAGAGATGCACAATCTGACTGACAGCACTATTTTTTTTATTTTTTTTTATTTTTTTCAAGTATCTACAGATTTTGCGATGTGATCTTTTGGCTACGATAATCGCGTGGTGAAAAACAGATATACCAGCTAGCTAAAAGGAGAAAAAAAAACATGGCGGAAGTGTGGTTAAAAGAACATTTATAAAGATACAGTGCTTCACAGATAAGAGGGTAAGAAGACATTGGCAACAGCAATAACATGAGCAGCAGTATTTGGCACAGCTCGTTTTTCAATTCTAAAGACATCGTATCTGACAGTTTTATGGCTGATTGAAAAATATTTTGGCTGGTAAATTTTAGTTTGCAGACACTGGCAGACGGACCAAAAAGTTCATTTTGGACCCTGCTGAGGACAATGTTAAATCACTGAATTAGCTGCTGAATGCCAACATGTCAGATAAAATTGATGACAAGTTGATACTACACGACTGCTCAGAATTTTCACCACTTAGAAACACAGAATAACTGAATATCCACTTGCGAAGTTAACTGTGAACACTGACCGTGAGCTTGAAGCTGACAGTGTAATGAAATGCTGCTTTAGCCCGTAATGTCAGAGGCCTCACTCAGCCAATGATATGGTCAGGGTTTATAAATCCAACAACAGCATAAGCAAGTGGTCATATCTCTTTCAAAGGTCTATGCTCACAGTAAATGTCATCAGATACTGTATAGCATTATGTTTTGCTTGTATAGTTGATAGTTGTATTTCACTGCATCATGACAGATGGTAACGGCATTTAAATATTCTACAAAATTAAAAGCAGATTAGGTGAGGTGATACAGGAGTGTTCAGACTCAAAGGAGAATCGTGGGATAAAAATAAAACAGCTCACTACAAGCATCTCTTGTCACGTTTTTGTTATATAATCTGGTGTTAACAGATACTGCAAATTAGACAGCAGAACAAACTGTCTGAACCCTCATTCTGAACTGGAAAAACACCACCAAGATTGTGAAGACTGGATATGTTTATCACAACGGTCTTCAATTCCTGACATGACATTTTACATGTAAATCCAGAGGGGTTGCAAACGCTGTCATTTTGCACATGACTCACACTTTGCAGGGCACAAATTAACACATTTTACTGATTTTACTGATGTTTTCCTGATGTGCAAACAGTGAGGGAGCAGAAAAAGGGCACCTGTGTGTGTTCTCCTGTGTCTCTGCAGCTCGTCGCTGCGTGTGAACCTCTTCCCACAGAACATCCAGCTGCAAACAAAAGGTCGCTCCCCTGAATGCCAGCGCAGGTGTGCTCGCAGGTGCGACGTCTTTCCGTATACTTTCCCACAGCCTGCGATATGACAGATGTGCTGCTTCTTCTTCCCCGTGCTGGATCCTCTGGGAAACACAGGTATGGAGAGTCAGAGCCCTGATGTGTTTATTTCCTATGCAGCGTGAGAAGATTCAGAGAGAAAAGCACCAGTCAAGCTTACTCACCTCCCACCTGATTCTTTACAGTTAGGGCAAGTGCACGCCACTCTGCGCAGCCTCTTGCCCTCCTGACCCAACTGATCCTCGTCATCCACCAGCCTGACACGAAGGTGGGACAGATCGCTCGTGTTCAGGGTGGAGTCCGTGCTCAGCTGCCAGTCTCCAGAGTCTGGCTCTTCCTTTATCTGAATGTCTGGAATGAATGTGTACATTAATATCAACACAAGCTCTGCTAGACTTCCCAAAAAGCCTGCACAGTGAGAGCTGCTTTATTATTGCGAGTGACTGACAGCATGGCAGCAAATTTCTCAAGTAAAACTCCATATTAAGCACAGTGATCAAATAATGAGTTGATTGGCAGAAAATGTATCAATGGCAATTTTGATAATTAATTAAACGTACCCTGTGGACTTTTTCTCCCACATGAGTGGCAGAAAATGGGTGGAAGGACATTGCTAAAATGAAAAACTTCATCACAATGTTTTGATAGATATAATTACCTAAAACTTCAACACAGTGTAGCTTTAAGGATACACAAAATGTATTCTGTTGAAACACTGAATGTAAAGAAAACTCCAATTACTTAGATAGATTATCACTTAAAAAAATACCAAGCCTTTAGACATACAGCTTCTAAAAATATGAGGACTTTTCTCCAGTTCATATAAATGTAAATTCAGAAACCTTATGTTTTATTTGACTGCTGGACAGGCAAAATACAGACCATTTTCACAGCAGACATTTTAACTCGTCACAGTGGGAAAAGCACAGGTGCCACCGTTCTTTTCATGAGTCCCAGTAAGCCATGGCGGTGTAACAGTGAGTCAGCACGCACAACACCAGCACGCTTAAACTGGAGCAGCTAAATGGAACTCAGCCATCATTCATTTTATTTAAACCTGTGACAAGTCAAAATGTCTCCAGTGGAAAAAGTCACTTACATCCCTACAACACTATACATGGTTTTACACAGATGCAACTGTGGACTGTCAGCTTTAAGCACAACAAACAAGCACCAGTCAGGATTTCAACGTTGATTTCTGGTTGAAAACTGATTGATATTTGGTCTGAACATCTAAGACCTCTTTTCGCCCTCTTTTCAAACGGCTAAAATGTGGTTGCAACATCAACGTGTCACAAAACACAAATCTGTTTAATCACTTTGATAATTTATTTAATTGTAGGTTATAGGAGAGACAGTATTGATTAGTGTGACGGTATATCTCTAAAGTCATATTTCACTGAGAGGTGAAATCTGGTCTTCATGAAGACTTAATTTCAACGTGTTTAATGTTTCATATAAATTGTCATACATACGAACTATATAGGTTTTGTGCTGCCAACAAGAAGGTTCCAGGACAGTGTAATAGGAGAAGGAAATTGTGCTTATTACTGTACATGTGCAAGTACTCAGGCGTATTAGTTACAACTTCAACTTCAATATACGAAGGCATATACACAGGGGCGTAGTATAAATAACGACAAAGAAGTTAGTGAGCTAAACACGGGACTTTCATCCAGGCAACTGGTGTACAAGACTTGTGTGTAGCAAGTTTTTTTTTCTGCCTTTCAACTGAGCAATCTGGATGTAGTTTTGCAGTGAGGGTCTAAAGAGACGATAGGCTATTATTTGCAAATTGTAGAGGATGAAAAATGTCATTATTGCGAATTGTGGTAAAAAAAAAAAAGAAAAAGAAAAAAGGTCTAAATGTGAGTGCTCAATCAACATCAAATAGTCAGTGAAAAAAATTGTCATTTTTGAACCAGTTCTAAACATATTTTCACCAGTGACCACGGTCATCTTTTTAAAAATGTCTTCAGCCGAAAAATACTCACTGGGGTGTAGTAAATACAATAATTGAGTCAATTTTGTGGGATTTTTAAATGGAAATGTGACAAATTAAAAATTAAGTACAATAGTGCATTATTATTGTGTGTTCAGTAATCACAGGAAGTGATAAAAACATCATTTTGACTTTGTACCCTTTTAAAGCCCTGCACATTTTCACAGATGTGAGTTATTCTGGCTGATCAGACCTCTGCTAAGATTAAAGATGAGAGGTGCTTTGCTGGAATTGTGTAGAATCACCAAAATCCATGTGCTAATAAGAAAAATGCAGGTCTAATTTGTCCCACCCTAAAAGATGCAACCAACCTAACAGGAGAGTGATGGAGTCATGTCCGCGAAATAATGTCTGTGCACGCCCAGAGCCTTGAGAAGAGGTCTAATCAGGCAACATAGGTTTGGGCTGCACAATTAATTGAAATATTATTGCAATCGCAATATGGCCAGGTGAAGCGGCAATTTTTTGATAAAGGTAAATGTGTGTGAAGTGCTGCACAGATGCCCTCATCTACAAATCTAAGAAAATATTTGATTCAGATTCCAATAAATGTCACATCATCATGATTTTAATAGTGTTTTTTTGTTATGCAAAAATGTTCATTCCCACTAACTGAGAATCATACATTTTTATATAATCTGGAGTTAACAGATTACAGAATACTGTGCAGCCCAATCACAGGTACATATCATAAATTCTGATAATAAAAAATGAGCTACTTTACCTCCATGTGTGTCTGTGTCTCCTTCATGTTGGGCCACTGAGTTGACCGTCACTGTCTGCAGGTTGGGGATCTGCCCCGTGCCGATGCTGACTGGACTGGAACCCAGTGACAGGGTCTGGACTGGAGCCAGGGTTATCTGCTGGGGTGGCGTGGTGGGCAGCTGGAGGTTCTGCAGGTTCTGCACCCCTTGCACTTGAAAGGTCTGCCACTGTATCTGACCCGACGGCGTGACCGTCTGGGCTTGGATGATGAAGGTTCCCGGGTTGATCAGCTGCACGTTCTGCAGGCCCTGCCCGCCTGTCGCCACTGACTGGACCACCTGACCGTTTGCGGTCTGAATAGGCACCTGCTGCAGCTGGATGACGGGCTGAGCTGCGGAAGCCTGGACGCTCTGCTCCTGATTCTGTTGGATGAAGGCCTCCTGGAGACCAGAACTCGAATCGGCTTGCTCTGTAGCCACTGATGACAATGACGTGTCTTGCGTCAGCTGCAAACCTGATTCGTTTGCTGGAATGTGTAGCTGAGAGGAAGACGTTGGCACATATATCTCAGGATTTGCATTTGAGTCATTTACTGGTAGTGTCTGTGAGAGGTGATTATCTGTCTTCGCCAGACTCTCAGAGCTATCCACGTGCTGACTCGCCATAATTAGCTGGCCATCAGCAGTGACTCCTGTTGCTATAGTCTGAGCACCAGACAGGCCAAGGGAGTCCAAGTCCACACTGTTAATAGGAACAAAAGTAATGTTCCCAGGCAAACCCACAGGCACATTAGTAACAACCTGACCCTGGTTGTTGAAGGTGGAGCTGCCAATAGAAACCCCCTGGATCTGCTGGACATTAGCAGTCTGTGATATGAGGTTCTGGTTGTTATTAAGGATGTTTGCAGTCGATGTCACGCTGAGACTCTGGCTACCATCAGGCAAGATCTGAATCTGCCCCGTGGCGTCCTGAGTCAGAGTCGCTCCCTCCACGCCGGACGTGGAGAAGCTCAGCTGTCCATCTGCTGTCTGAATCTGAGGAATTACTTGGTACTGAATGTTAGGCACTGAATTGGCAGAGGCGGCGTCCGTTCCCGACGTCACAAAGATTGGCTGACTCTGTAAGCTCTGGAGAGGAAGTACGTACTGTCCATTTGACGTTAATATTCCTTGACTTTGGATCTGTATCATTCCAGATTCATCCTTCGCTGATGTGGGGGTTAACACCTCCCATTTATCAGTCCCAGTAAGCTGCGTAGATGGATCTGATGTCTGAGAAAGGAAATGATTGACATTAAAAAACTAATTAGGCACCTGTTATTAATGAAGTAGCTTAAGCACTTACTAGCACAGCCCACATTTTGAAGAAGAAATTATACTAGCAGTTCACACAATCAGTGTCAGAAACATGGGAAGGCAGAGAGCAAAATCAGCTACATTTATTGTTTTCATAGAAGCAAACTGAGCAAGAAATGTAGAGTTTTGTTTCACATGTACGTTCCTGTTCTTAGTTATTGCTAATCTATGGCTGTGTTCAAGCCTGTTGTGTGGTTCCTCTGGTCCAAAACAAACCAAATAAAGATCATTGTTACCCAACTGTATGTTTCACACTGATTCATTATGGATCACAACAAATCAACACTTGTAACCCTGAAGTCACAACTGAAGTCTGACAGATAACTCATACATCAGCCAATGTCAGTGGCCTGACATCCTGCATCATCAGAGCTGCACTGACCTATGAAGGAAATGCTAAGGCTGACAGCAACTCCTGCTACACCTAACTGCATTTGAAGGTTTTATTTGTCTTTGCTGGTGGTCAGGGCTACCTTTTCAGACTGTCTTGATGCAGTTTTTAGTCAACGAACCTGAGCTAATGGACAAACACACCACACAGCTTTCTTATACACCCTGCTTTACGTTGCTAATAAAATTGTAATGAAATGTTAATTTACTATAAACACAAACTTATCTGCTCCTGCAACTGCTTTAAACTGAATGCCTTAAAATGGTATTTCTTGCTTCATGTCTTTTGTCAAGATTCACAGCAATGTTTTGGTCTCACTTGACTTTGAGGGAAAAATTGAGCAATATATTTAGTAATACTTTGCACTCAGCATACTTTCTCTTATAAAAAATGAAAACCAGTTTACCAGCAGAACAAATTGAACTATATTTTTTTCTCCTGAATGTTATCCAGGCTGCAATCTTACTCATCCAGAATAAAACACAATGAAACAAAACAAAATACAACACACACTGTTTCATAATTTTCATTAACTTATTGCTACTGAAATATAAAAAATTAGCAACTACATCATATTGGCCAGAACATGTTATGTCATGGACTAATGTACATTCCAATAATGGTTTGAAAAACATCTTGTCAACAAAAACTTTGCAGAACAAGATCTTAAAATACAGTTTTAGCTCGCTCTTTGAGCACCAACTAAAACATAAACCCACACGGTTGCTGATAAACAGTTTAACAACAGAAACAGTCACATTGCATCTACAGAGCTTCATTTTCAGTGATGCACTTGTGGTTTATGTTTTATGTGGCTGTTTTATCAGCAGATCACAGATTAAGCTTGAAGCATTAGCATGAGTTGCCAGCTGCATTAGCTACATTAAATGAGGAAGGTGTTCTTACACTGTAATTGCAACACTAACTGTATTTGCATCCAATATGTTATATATGGGGGCCAGTGAGTTTAGCCTCAGGTACATGTAGTCTGTTAAGGTTCTCTCAAATGAACAGAAGGATATGGATGCCCTTACTGAGTCTGTTTCAGTAGTTAAAACATTCCAGTTAGAGATATCCTCCTGTTCAGATGCCAAAACGCACTAGCAATAATTCCATGAAAGCAAGTGCAACCTTAGCCACACTCCCACCACCAGTTTTGCTCAGCTGTGTTTGAAGGCTTCACTTCTGCTGTAGCTGTGTCGGATCTAGCAGAGGTACCGACTTACCACATCAGCGGCAGCACCTCTGTCCACCTCTGACGATGGTGAGCCAACCTTAGTGCAGGTGGTTGCTAGCAGGTCGAGGGGTGATGGCTGAGTGTCCTACCCACAACGGGCGAGTTTAAAAGGAAGAAAGTGGGTGGCCATTAGTCTGGGCCACATAGAAAACTGACTCATTGCCAAAGAGCAAAGTCTTAAGTTTGGAGGTCAAAGGACTTTTGTGTCCTGTGTTGAGCCTAGGGCTGGGCATTTTTTAAACACTGCAATACCAGTACCACTGCCAGTACCCTTGAAGTGATACAGATACCAAATACCAGATACCAATATTTCATTTGATAACTTTTTTTTTTAACTTAAAGGGAAAATCTGCAGCATTGTTTGTAAACGCACCATTCTCCACTCCACTACTCGCCGGCACAATGAACGAGAGAGAGGGTGAGGGACATAGACTGTAAATTAGGGAGGCACCAGTACTGAGAACAAAGCTGTAAATCAGAGAAATAAAATGTTGTTTTCTGATTGTTTCACAGCAGTTAAGTACTCAAACACCAATAAACAGGCCCACACTGCCGCACAATGCCAGATTTTGTGTGAATACAGCTAAAGCGATTGTCAGTTGGCTCTGCCTACGTGTGTATAAGTGTGTAAAACTTTTTCTGTAGCTCTCTCAGTAGAAGAAGAGACACAGAATACAGTTTAACCATTGGTTGGCATGTTTTTATAAGGTTCCAACTGGGGCTGCAACTAATGATTATTTTCATTATTGATTAATGTGTTATTACTTTCTTGATTAATCAATTAGCTGTTTGGTCCATAAAATGTCATAAAATGGTGAGATATGTTGATCGCTGTCTCCCAAAGCCCGAGGTGATGTCCTGAAATGTCTTGTTTTGTCCACAACCCAAAGATATTCACTTTACCTTCATAGTAGACAAAAGAAACCATCTGAGAAAATACAATCAGAGAATTTTGACATTTTTACTTTAAAAAAAGGACTCAAAAACAATAAACTGATTTTTGAAATAGTTGGCGATTAATTTAAAAGTCAAGTAATAACTGATAAATAGATCTGAGCTCTAGCTCTGACCTCAAAACCTGTATGCTGTATTGGCTGGGAGCTATTCACTGCTGCCAAACGGGCGCCCGAAGTGAAACAAACTATGAGGAAATAAGGAACTGCGGACAGGGATTGTGGAGGTATTGTGCAGCTACAGACACCACTAACCATTTCCAGTGGATCATAAGTGGTGATCTAAAGAGATTAAGTTTATACATTGTTTCTTTTAAAGGAAAGTGTTGTATATTAATTTGATACCTATTCCGCATCTCAGGCACTTTATTTGAGTCCACAGGTGTGTCGTATAGCAATACTTTTGAACCTTATGGTGGCTTTTTGGTGCTCTGAACAGCAACAATTAATCAATTGTTAAATTAATGGCCAAATATTTTAATAACAAATCAGTAAATGTTAATATTTCCTGGTGTTAATACTCCTCTTTGACAGTATACTGAATATTTGTGGGCAACACAAGACATTTAAGGACATCATTATGAAAACAATCATTATGTGCAGCCCTTATATATTTATACTTATTCAAGAAAGTGTAGGCGTGCAATGATTAGCTGCAAGCAAACCCATACACAGAGCAATTTTTCTTGATCTAAGTACAAAAATGACCTAATGTGGACATCTGGAGAAGTTTAAATACCTCTTGGTACTGGGTTTTTTCATACCCAGCCCTAGCTCAGCCCCCCAGGCAGCACCTAGGATAACATCCAGGTTATGTCTAAGTCTGGCTGGAATTTAGTCTGTCACTTCAATCCTAACTTAAGGAGGCGGGATTTGTAAGCAGCCTGGGAGGAAGTGTTGCCTGAGAGGTTCAAACCAGAGTACAATACCCCCCTCCAAGTTTGAAATATGTGAACTTCAGTAAGCCCCACTCAGGTACTGTAAACGCAGCAACGACGTGTAATAATCCCGAGGGAGATCTTACCTGGTTGCCCCTGCCCTCCTCCTGCTGCAGGAAACTGCTTTGACTGCTGTCCACGTCCAAGGCAGCCATATCCCCTGCTTTCATCGGCTGTTCTGGGGCTGTATAGTAAAAAACATAGCTAAGAGTTGGAACCGCCGAAGCTAACGTTAGCTAAACAAACCTGATGTTCACATAGAGGACTAGCTAACATCTGTAACGTTACTGTAACGTCAGTAGACTAGCTAATGATAAAATCACAACCACTGCCACCAAGTAAATTAATCTACACAAAGACAACAGCGACTAAGCAATAATTAGTTTAAGGACAGTGGCTAACTAGTTATGACTCCTAAAACAAGCTAACCTAGTTAGCTAAGCTAAAGAGCGCAGCGTTAGCCACTACTGCTAACTTAGCCTGCGTTGATTAGCAATATCACCGACAAGAATCCCTGCTAGCCTGCTAGCGAGCTAATTTAGCCAGAGGATGCCTGTGATAGCTTGTTAGCTTACGTGAGTGAAAAAGACAGATATTACATACCAGTCATTGCGTGACTTGTCGTAAAACGGAGAGTCCTGATGGTCACAAGCCACCGGACATGATCAGCACATTAAATTGATTGTATGCGCGTAGAAATAGATGATAACTGTCAGGATTTTTTTATATTTTGATTGACGGGCGGTAGGTAACACAAAGGGTGGGGCCTCCAGTGTTGACTGGGAGTATTTGCGTCACATACAGGAAATCCCGCCGTTCTTCTTAAAGCTGATTGGTTGTTCGTTTTGTACACCGTGCTATTATTTGCCACTCTGCATGTCAATCATCCTTTGTTGGCTTCTTTTCCTGTTTATTATGCATTCTCAGTTGTACCGTATTGGCGTTGGTGGTTGTGAGGCTTGTAGTTACATTGTTCACTTTCATCTACATTGTTATTATCATTGAGAAAGCTACCTGTATAATATAAGATGCAATATTGTTCAAAATAGCAAGTAGAGGCTAAATAGATATAAGATATGGACAGAAGTGCAGTCACACTATTTGACAAATACATGAAATTGATCTTATGCCTCTAACTCATCCTTACTAAACTCACAGACTCACAGACATGACAGAAACGTCCTATTTTAAGTGTGAAGTTAAGATAGGACGATTCTGCCAATTTGGTATTTCACAGGCAAATCCTGTCTTGTCTCACTTTATTCTGAGTTAGGGGCTTGCTTTGCAGTCACTACCATTTACTACTGTCAATGAATACATTAGCTACCATTAGTTAGTTAGGTATTACTATATGAGGAAAAGTGAAAGTTCGGACAGTTTAAGGGCTATCTTAAAGCTAAGAGAGTTTTATTTAAATTTTTGGTAACATGCTTGTGTAGCAAAACCAAAGTGGTCTGTGGTTGATACAACTTTTTTGTTGGATACCTTATTAATAGAATTATTGAATGCTTTCATGGTTAAAAGGCTTGGAACAAGTTGTTAAAACAAGTGTTTGAAAATATGAACAAAGCTAAACTTTTGTCTGTTACCTAGCAACCAACACTACTTTTCTCATCTCACAGATCTGAACAACTTTGTAACCATTGGTTTCTCACCATTTAAACATGCTAAAACATACACTCAGCTTCAAGACAGATGACTTTGTGTTGAAAGAAAAAAATCCAAAAATCCAAAATTCTTCTTTTTGGGTAATTTACAACAATGCTAACTGTGGAAATAAAAGAAAGAGGGTAAGATAAGAGTCTCCACCGTATCTGGCATCCATTGTGTACGCAATAACAAGCCAAACAGATTTAACAAGTTAGCAAACACTACTGTTTTGCTCCTGTTAGCTAAACTCTACCAGTAGCTATAACAAATGCTATTGTTAGCTACCATTAGCAAAAGTGAAATAATTTGCGGAACGTGAGTCAATGGCTGAAGTTAGGGATTGAAAAGGACGAAGAGATATTAAGAGACATTTTTCAGGACAGAGAAAATCCACTGAACGCTATGAGCGATACTAGCAACTTGTTAGAGGGTAAAGATTTTATGCTATTCTGTCTCATGTCATTTTATTGAAACTCAGCAGTTATTGTCGGCTCCTGTCAACGTTTGGCTATCTCCTTTCTTGCTGTCACAGTAATATTTTCATATTTCTCCATCACTTCATCTAGCTTTCATGTCTTTTCACCACAGTTTCATGCTGATTTTCTTTGTTACTTCTTGCCACATCTTCTGCTTGTGCATAGGCCTATTTGGTGGGTTAAATGTACTTTGGATTATGTGTTTTTGCTTTCCATATTCTTTCAGGACAGCGACTTTCTCATCTTCTGTTTGATTTGGATTTCTTTTCTTTTTGTCTTCTCTTTGTTGTCTATTTTGAAGAAGCCAGCTGGTCTAACTAAGTGTGTTAGGTATACCAGCTAACAACTGAGAAAAAAATGCTGTCTGTTAACATTAAAGAATGATGTGAGTGAAGTGTAACCATGGTAACTGAAATGCACACGTGTATAATGACAGTAACTGCAGGCAGAAACCTTAGTCTAAACAACAACTTAGGGGGCAACATAAGATGTTTTATGCAAAGCTCCTAAGTGAAAAACTTAGGTTTGAAAATAAATGTGGTTTATGCAACTGGTTACTGAGTCTATGATGGATGTGAATTCTGCCATGATTCCGTTTATCATGACAGGTTTGCTCTCATGGTTTTTTTTTTGTAAACTAATGGTGGCACTTTCTTACTTGTGAATAAGAAAATGATCAGCAGTTGAGTTTTAAGTTGTCTTTTGTGTTGATTACTTAGGGGGGGAGAAAAACACAATTGAGACACAATCTGAGTTTGTATTTGACCGTATTTCTTCCCCTCCATCTGATTGTGCACAGTACAACATTGTGAAAGTGCATTGAAATGAGAGCCTGCATGCTATTGTACCTGCTCTGTGCCTGTGATGCTATCAGGAACCCACTTCTGAGTATTATTTGTGGTGTGTCAGTTCCTCACAGTGCGCGACCGCAGTGAGGCTATTTCTCTCAACCTTCAATTCAAACTTGGCCCATTACAGCCAGACTACAAAAGCACTTTCTGTGCACTCAGGAGCTCACGGCAGTGAATGGTGGATATTTCCAATCACTCTGCTGTCAATCCAAGTGTCAGGTAAACACAGGCCAATGGAAACAGCTTTAGAAAAACCTTGCAGCTATGTCTGTCTTACTCCAGGAGTCCTTGGAAACGTATCAACAATTTCTACAAAGACCTCCAAGTTAAAGGGAAAAGTCAAATATCCTAAAAGCAGCTCAGATGCAACACCCTGGTGGACGCAGCGGCCTACATGATGAGACGTATAGCTGCTGTGGTGTCTGTCTTAAGACATGAGAGTGTTGTCTCCAGCTTGGGCTGCAAACAAAGGAAATGAGACTGTATTGACAGACCTTGTATTCACTTCATGAGAGGAATCTGTGATGTCTGTGGAGCAGTTACTCAGTGGGTGTTTCAGTACATCTATAAGGATTTGGTGTGATATATATAACTGTAAATACGAGCACCAATGACTTTCCCATTGGCTGTACAGATCTTCTATAATTTTCTCTTAGTATTGTTGTGGGAATCATAATACAAATTATATTGCATTCTTTTATTTTTTAACATATCTTCTTGTGAAATCCTCTTCTCACCATCTTCTGGGAGTGGACATTGTTGTTGTGACACAGAGCAGAATTGTGAAGGATAAGAGGAGTAACCGAGTGAGTCCACAATGGCCCCGAGTGTTTCATATTAACATATTGACAGTTGTTTTCATGAAAGGCCAGTCCAAGAGAGAGTGACCCCACAGAGAGAAACTGCCCTGCTGGAGGCACCTCGTGGGACACTGTAAATGGGACCCGAGAGAGAGAATTGAAACTGGTGCAGCAGCATGGAGACGTGTGGCTGGAATATCAAATATGTGTTATAGACAACTCTGAAGCACCGGAGACAGAACAATCATACTGTCCTTTGTCTAAGGACCTGAGAATTAACTGTCAAAAGCATTTCTGTTGTTGAAGTTCAATGTCTTGTTTGGTTCTACTTTATTTTACAGTGCAGTAATAAGACATAAAAATCTCTACTTGGTATTAAAGAAGACAAAAACTAGAAATAATATGTTCTTTATTAGACAGTAGTTACAAAACACCTATCAGTACACTAATAAGATGTAACAAGCCATACTTAATGGCAACGCAAAAATTAAACAACATGTAGAAATATTTTCTGGACAGTATTAGACCCTTATTAAACCTTTAATAGACTTTATTCAAGGGTGCATTACAGCAGAACTGTACTGTAAACTAAGTGAAATCATATTATCTGCCAACAGTATTACGGTAAGTTTTGTTCTTTACTTGGTAGATCTGGTTCAGTTTTTAAATGGGGTAGTTGCACATTTGTGTTTTAACTTTGGTTTACAGTACAGTTCTGTTGTAATGTGTCCTAAATGACCCTCTAATAAAGTCTAATAAGGGTTTAACAGAGGGAAATAATCCACTTTAGTTTATTAAAGTGAAATTACCCAAGTAAGGTCTAATAAGCGTCTAATAAAAGTTCTGATACTGTCTCATAAAGACTATTTTTTTTCCAATTTGTTGTCTAATTTGATACAAAGTATCTGCTTGTTGCGTCTTACTGTAAAATAAAGTGCAGCCGCATTTAATATCAGAATCAACTTTATTAGCACACACAAAATACACCAACAAATCCCCCCCAAAGCAACAAGTATTTAGCTTCTTTTGGACATGTTCTTGTTCGTGAACAAGGGTGTGTTGTGTTTTACCTGCTTGTAAAACTAACAGCTATCCTAAATCTGTCAGTCCCTCTGCAATCCTACTGAGTGCTTCTTAGATTTTTTTTAACAACTGTCACTGGTGAAATATGTTTTTACATGATCTTTTTTATTGTGCTTTAGCAAGTTAATTGATTAACATTATTTATAGACTCCACATTAACTGCATTGCATCATGATTTGTTTGTTTATATGTTACTGTGTGTTTTTTTTATGTTTAACAAGCTGCTCCAACAAATTGCCCCTCGTGGGATTAATGAAGTTATTTGGCTGGAAGAAGTCAGATTTTGCAGCTGATAACAACTCTGGGGACAGGACAATCAGGGGACAGTTGCAATATATTAAAAACAAATTCAATTTTCCTAATATCAGTTAAACAGTTATTGAGTTTTGTTTGTTTATGAGTAGAACACAGACCTACCTTGAGCCAATGTGCATATGTTACAGATTGTGTTCACTCTCTCTGTGTAGTGTGAGACAGAAAAAATGTAACAATTTGCAATGCACCAAACTTTGATTATACAAGTACATCTGCTACTTGAGACACACCCTCTTTAGCTGGTCCCAGACAATTGGCAGAGTAGCCAAGACTGATGCCTACTTCTTTGATCAAATCGCATTATGTGCCTACAGTATTATAACAAGTCTGTGCAGTCACAAAATATTCCTCTTCCTCTACAATTTTGCTAACTTTATACAGCTTTACTTGGTAGAACTAGTTCACATACTGTTTTAAATGTGGAAGTAACAGATATGGGATTTCACTTTAGTTTACAGTACTTAGTCCTGTTGTAATGTGTCCTAAATTATCTCAAAGAAAGTATAATGAGGGTCTAACGGTGGGAAACACACTTTACTTTACAGTATAGTAAAGTCTAATAACTAAATAAATTATAATTAACATATTATTTCAAGTTTTTGTCAAGCTGTTACATCTTATTAGTGTTGTGTAAAATAGAGTGCGACCACATTTAGTATCAGAACCAACTTTATTGGCACATAGACAGAATTTGACTCCAGTTTTCAGGAGCACTTATGATTCAATATAAGGTATAAAAATAGATACATTTCCCTCAACACAACCAGTGTTGTTGACAACCAGTCAACAAACATGCAGGATTTGCATATACAATAGCTGTTTCTGTGACACATGTAAACATGGGTTGAGGTCCGGTTGGTGATGTGTATTTATGTCGTACAACTTTGTGTGGCAGTTCAAACAGCACAATAATATGATATTTAAGTTTCTCTGTGCACAGATACCGATTATGTGTCTGCGTGTATGTATTTGGCACACCTGTACAATCTAGTATGACTTTTCCACCATAAAGTCTACCTTTATGATGCCTATGATGTTCCTTTTTAATTTGTGACCAGTCATGTATGTGCTCGACCAATGGGCATGGAGCTTAGTCGCAGCTAATCTTACACAATACTGGATCCATCAGCTTTATATTTTTTTTGTGCTCAGTCACGACTGTATGCTGAAGGACCTCTGTGACTCACAAGTTTTGAGAAACCTTGAAAAACTTGTTTTTACGGCCACAGGTGTTATGCTTTTGCGTCACCCGTCCGTTGAAATGCCAATATTTTCCAACTCATTTTGGCTGATTGCCAATACTGATATAGCATATATTTTTTCCACTTAAGTACAGAGAACAGTTTCTCCTGTAGCTGAATGAGCTTATTATTATGCCGTCTCTTATCCTGATGCCCCACTGGCAGAAGCAGACATAAAATATAGTTCTTTTCAAAATGTACACATTCACTGGGCAAAATAATAAAACTACTGCAGATGTTTTTTTTTTTCACTGGTGCCTGTGTCTCTTTGTTCTCTGTTGTAATGACTGGAATGTTAACTCTTAAGGTTGGCAATTAAATTTGTAGTGTTGAAAAAATTAGATTTGGCTCCTGCATGCATGACCGGTGCTGAGTAATCATTGCAAATAGCAACTTTGATATCTGTTTTGGACATTTCAAACACCCTCCACACAAGCAGACATACTCAATTGCATGTGTATAATTTAAGGGTCATCTTAATGGCCTGTCATAGTTGCAGAAATGTTTTTTTCAGGCTGATACAATATTTCATTTCAAAGCCTTTATCAGACGGTACCCATGACATGCTGATACGACCGTGCATCCTTAGTACAGACTAGTAAGTGACAATAAAAAGGTACATATACTGTATATGTACAGTTAGATGAGTCAGCATTATACAGTTATTGCATCAGACATTTGGACGTCACATGGCTGATTTAATTGTCCATTGGTCCACTTCTGTAAAATGACAGAAGGCCAGGGGCCAGTAAATAAACAGACATTAATATTAACGTTATTTATCAGATAAAATGAACAAACATTAATAGGCCTATAACTCATCTTTCTTTTAAATTCTTTTTTTTTTTTTTCAAATTAACTAACTTATTAACTAATTATAACTTGTGACAATTGACAGATAAATAAGTTATTTTACTGCATTTAGTAATTGGAACTTAGTAGTAAATGGAAAGAGTTTATAATGCAATCACTGTAATGTTGAATATAAACCATAAATATAAACTGCTCCTACCAGGGACAGAGTAAATATCATATTTAAGATATTTTAGAACAAAATACACATCAGAATTATCCTCATTTCTATGTAACTTTTGCTCCTCTTCAGCAAGTAGTTGTCTTCCCCTTCCTACTGCATTTTGCACAACCTTAAAGGCCGTCATGCAAAGATCAGCTTTCTCTGTCACTCATTTATTTATACTCATTTATCTCATCATACCAAATTGGCATATATGTCCCTCCTTTCTGAGAAATCAGAATGCTTTTTTTTTTTTTTTTTTTT
>JAJHUR010140471.1:41544-60435 GCA_027495735.1 Lutjanus campechanus | reverse complement strand
CTCTTTGTTCTCTGTTGTAATGACTGGAATGTTAACTCTTAAGGTTGGCAATTAAATTTGTAGTGTTGAAAAAATTAGATTTGGCTTCTGCATGCATGACCGGTGCTGAGTAATCATTGCAAATAGCAACTTTGATATCTGTTTTGGACATTTCAAACACCCTCCACACAAGCAGACATACTCAATTGCATGTGTATAATTTAAGGGTCATCTTAATGGCCTGTCATAGTTGCAGAAATGTTTTTTTCAGGCTGATACAATATTTCATTTCAAAGCCTTTATCAGACGTACCCATGACATGCTGATACTACCGTGCATCCTTAGTACAGACTAGTAATTGACAATAAAAAGGGCCAGTTAATAAACATACATTAATATTAACTTTATTTATCAGATAAAATGAACAAACATTAATAGGCCTATAACTCATCTTTCTTTTAAATTCTTTTTTTTTTTTCAAATTAACTAACTTATTAACTAATTATAACTTGTTGTGACAATTGACAGATAAATAAGTTATTTTACTGCATTTAATAATTGGAACCTAGTAGTAAATGGAAAGAGTTTATAATGCAATCACTGAAATGTTGAATATAAACCATAAATATAAACTGCTCCTTCCAGGGACAGAGTAAATATCATATTTAAGATATTTTAGAACGAAATACACATCAGAATTATCCTCATTTCTATGTAACTTTTGCTCCTCTTCAGCAAGTAGTTGTCTTCCCCTTCCTACTGCATTTTGCACAACCTTAGAGGCCGTCATGCAAAGATCAGCTTTCTCTGTCACTCATTTATTTATACTCATTTATCCCATCATACCAAATTGGCATATATGTCCCTCCTTTCTGAGAAATCAGAATGCTTTTTTTTTTTTTTTTTTTTTTTTTTTTTTAACTAAAAACAAGGCACGAGTAACCATTAAAAGTATTTTTTGCAGTTCAGACACATGATCTGTGAAACTAAATTTGTCAACCTCATGATTTACACACTTCTTTCTGAGACTCCTCTGGGCTGTTTATGACATTCTTTTCACTCAGCGTTACACTGACAGTTTTATCACTCTGACAGAGAGAGAGAGAGCAGTAAATCAAAGTTGTGTCATGATAGCACAACACGAATGAGAGGAAACTGTTGCATAAATGCTCATAAATGAACATGACGTGTTATTTTAGTCAAATGATGATTCTATATTGATTTCACGTCTGCTCTGTGTACAGTACTGTATATACTGCATGTGTCAGACAGAAAAGTCACACAATAGCAATAATTACAACATGGCAACTCTTTTATTGTCATCCAAAATAGAGACAATTTCCTCTCTGTAATGACATACAATACAATACATTTATAATAACCATTAAATTTACCAACGCAATCCCTTGTGCATAGTTACTGCTCCAAAAAATGCCTCAGTTATTTATATGTTTATTTGTTATAACTCACACATTCCTTTTTTTAATCCTTCAAAGGTCTTTTGGTGTACATGTGATTTACAACTGCAGCCCCGTGGTCTGTTTTCTTGGGTGTGTGTTTTAAAGCAAGCTTTCCACGCTGTGCCCTCCTCGGTTTGATGCCAGTGTGGTTTGCCTCGAGGCAGAGTGGCACCGCTTGATGGATGGCGCTGACAGAACATTTGCACCAACAGAGAATCTATCACATTTCTGGACTTGTTTTGATTTCTTAGAGGTTATACAACTTAGACTGCTTTTACAAAATGCTGCCTACGTCACCTGATAATGTTTGTGAATATGGGAGACAGGGGATGCTTACAACACTTTTTTGCATTTCTTTCAATTCCTCTGAGACTATATGGACTAGACCAACCAAATCTGTAATATATTTGCAGTTATTCATCATAAAACGATTACAATATGTCACCAGAGATCAAGAAAACATGTTAAGTTGAAATACTCATGGTGTCCTCCTTTGAAATTTCTACTCTGAGCAGGAAAAACTGTTGTTTGCCTCTTTCACATTAATTAGATTTCAAATAAATGACGAATGTTTGCCAAATGAGTTAACTGTCTGTTTATGAGACATATGAAATCATTTATAATCTTTTAGAAGAAGTAGATGTTTATAACTCTTGCAGCCAGTAAGACAGACAGTCAGTCAGCTCAGACTCAGCAGTGTATATTTTCATCACAGTGGGGTTTTGTTTTCAGGATAACGGACTTAACTTTACACTGACGAACAAGTTATAAACAGTTACAGTTGTAAACAGCTGATCAGTGTAGGACTCATCCTCATTTATTATCGTTAATTTAAAAAGTTGCACTCATCTTGCACTCCTGCAGTGTTCCTGCAGCCCGCCTGAGCTTCCTTGAGACTGGACAGGAGGAGGCGGGGGGTTAATATACAATCAATGCTTCAGCATTGATTGTATATTAACTAGAGATTCAACCTATTTAATATACTGTCTATAGTTTCAACTCACTATTTGCACTGCAGTACTCATTTTTGTACACACAATTGCTACATGCTGCTAATTACCCATACCATTTATAGATGATTACATATGACTTATGATTCACAATATTTATTTGAAACAAAGAAGTCAGATGTTGCAAATGACCTCAACTCTGGGGACAGTTACAACATGTTCAGGGGACGGTTGTAATATATGAAAATACATTTAATTTCACCTTTTAATTTTTGCTTTTGGCCTCAGTAAGCATCGTATTCTGAAAATATGCATTGTTTTACAATAATATTATAGCATTATTTATTTATTTAGTAATATTCATAAAATAACTGTTAACGAGTTTTGTTTTTGAATCAGCGTACAGATGTTACAGATGCAATTCAATCTGTCACATTTCTGGACATGTTTTGATAATGTTTATGAATAGGGGAGACAGTTGCAACACTTTTTGCATTTCTCTCAGTTACTCAGAGACTATCTGGACTAGACCAACCAAATCTTTACATATTAAACTTACATCTGTCTGCTAATTACCCATACAGTTTAATTCATTTATAGTATTTATTTGAAAGGGACAAGTCAGAGTTGATCAGGAAAATGATGCAACACAATCAGGAAATGGTTGTAGCATATAATAATTAATTTAATTTATAACAAATGCCTGTGGGAGACTGGGGATGGTTGCAACAATTATTGCATTTCTTTCAGTTACTCAGGCAGTATTTAGACTAGACCAATGAAATCTTCTTATATTAAACTTCAACTCACTTTCTCCATGAACCAAATTCTTTTTCTGTCAGTCCAATCATTCCTTGTCGTTGTTTTCAATCTTTTATTGACAGTCTCTTGAGTTTTTCTTTCATCTGCTGGTTTCACAGCCTCACTGTAAAAGATTGAAACAGCCTGAACAGTATTGTTAAAAACCTGTACAGAGAGAGAGAAGAGATCTAAATTCTTTTTTGCAAACAACAAATCCTCAGAAAAGCAAAAAGTTCTTTTGGTTTCTTCTGGACACATTCATGCTTGTGAATTTTCTCTGTTGCCATCAGGCAACTGCTATTCTAAATCTTTCATTCTCTCTGCAGTCCGTCTACTGAATCCTTCTTAGATGTTTTTTTTTTAACCATTGTCATTGTTGTAATATGTTTTTACATTATGTTTTTATTGTGGTTAAGCAAGTTTATTTACTAGCAATATTTATAGACTCCACATTAACTACATGGCATCATGATTTGTTTGTTTGTTTGTTACTGTGTGTTATTTTATGTATAACAAGCTGTTCCTGCCCCTCATGGCATTAATAAAGTTGTATAGAACTGATCATCACAATATTTATTTGAGAAGTCAGATTTTGCAACTGATACCAACCCTGGGAACAGTTGCGACATGATCAGGGGACGGTTGCAACATATTTAATTTCAGTAATATTTCTGATCATATTTATCAAATAACAGTTACAGTTTGTTTGTTTATGTGTAGAACATAGGCCTACCTTGAGTCCATGTGCAGATGTTACAGATGCTATTCAATCTCTCTGTGTAGTGTGACACAGGAAGAACAATTTGCAATGCAACAAACCTTTATTAAACACGAACATCTGTATTTGGGTAAACTTTTGTGTTTCAGGTTTATAACAAAGCAAGTTTCATGAAATCACATTCAGAATTGAAGCTGGGGTAGGCAACATTGTTCTGGTATCACTGAGAAATAATTTAATAATAACCTTTCAGTATATTGTAAATCAAGTGGTCTGTGACAGAACTAGACTTCTGCTTCTCCTCTTGGCTCTGTTTTCAGCATTTAGGGAATCTGGCCCGTGATGGTAGACTTAATCCAATTCCAATCACAGGTCATTTAGAGACCAGGCGTTCCTACTGGCTGCTCTACTAGTGCAGCTGCACAAGCTCGTTCCTTCAGTGAGACCCTGAATCGATGGTGAAAACTCCTGTAAGAAAAGTCACTATAAAATGGAATTCTCAGAAAGAGAATCTTAAAAAGAGTCCATCTAATGAGCGATATGCCCAGGAGTTTATCAGTGCACCCAGTTACTTTTGACTTTACCTTCAGTTGCGTTCATTCACGTCTATCGCAGGTTTTTGCTGATGGCTGAAAGGACCAGGCAGAGCTCAGACACAGCCGACAGCTGCTCAGAGCCGGGGAGCTCTGGATCGGAGGGTCTGTGGCAGACTGGAGGTTCAGGTGGAAGAAACACTGGAGTCACTCTGATGCTGACTCCTTTATTGGCTGGAGGGGAGCTCAGAGTGTATGTTTTAAATTTTTGGGATTAAAAGTGGATTTGAAAGTCACATTGTAAAAGTAAAGAGAGGAGGGATGTAAAAGAAAGAATCGACTTCTCTTGTGAGCACTGGACGAGGCTGACACACAAACACACACGGGGCTTTTCCACTGGCATTTTTGGCCGTGCTGAGTCAAACTGTGTCGTGTTGATTTGCATTTCCATTGCCACTTTTATCACACCGAGTGGTGCCTGAGACAGACTGACTCTGGAGTGGGGCCAAAGCGAGCCCGACTCGCCTCCAAGCGGGATGCGGTCACGTCTCACGACTGCGGCCAACTCATGACAAGCTTCCTTTTCTCCCTCTCAGACAAGCGAGTGTTGTGATACTGAGCTTGTGTGTGCAGGAGAGCAGAAAGACGTTTCTAAAAGTCTCTTTATGTTCAGCTCTCAGTACTTCTGTAGCTTCTAACTGAATCTCCATGTTTTGAAATGTAGTTTCCCCCCTCTGTCGCTGTTTATACTTAAAGATGTCTGTCTTAGTCCGTGCTTGCTCATGATTGCAGTGGTAAACTGCTGCGTGCGTGCATGAAGCATGTGCTGCTCGTCTGGTAGGAGGGGCTTAGGATGGAGTAAATGAAACCTAACTCAGATGAGACTCAACAATGAATCGTTTTGGGGCTTTCTACCTACTGCAGCTTTAAGTAAGCTACAGTCAATTTTGTAGTGAAGTCTGCATCTTTCAATATGCATGCTATTTGTTGACTAGCTTATTTTGACATCACCAATATGGCAACCGCGCATATGCATAGACGCAAAATGACTTGTTTACGCTGATCAGTACTGTTGTGTGGTCTGTTTTGATATGGCCGCTTAGCCTGGGGTTGGTGTTGCAACTGACCCCAAGCTAAGCAGGCATGACAGAACATGCCATCCATGCTACCCATTGACCAAAACACATGCTAGACATGTCACTTTGGACTCAACAAAACAATGATTCAAGCTTAGTAAGTTTTGATTAATTCACAAAAAAGGTCAGGACAATAAGACAAAAACACAACTCATGAAAAAAATAACGACTGTCATACCTCCAGAATAAGTTCATCAGTTTTTTTCAGTAAACACAGCAGCAGATGTTGAATGTATCTTCTGTCTTCTTTGGAGAGGGTCGAACTGAACATTTGCAGTATGGCCATGTTTCCACTGCAGGGAACATAGGGACTAGGAACCTTTGGAGGAATTAGTACTCTCCAAAAGTGCAGGAGCTTTCTATATTTCTGGTTGGCCGAGTACAGGCAGCATTTTATTTCAGCCACTATTTTTGTAAAACTCTGCAGCCACAAACCAATGAGTTTGTTTGGTTTTTTTTGTTCATGTGCTTTGACACATCAACATGGAATTGATGGAAGAAAGCATACAACAAACTGAGCAGCCATAGGTCCAGGCCTTATTGAGCATTAATGCTGAGGATGAAATCCAGCAGGACTTGGAAATGCACAAAAACTTTATATGGCATCATTGTTGTTGTAAAGTCAGGCATTAAAATGATATGCAAAACCAGTCATTAATAATCTGCCTAATCTTTGGGGGTCTTTGGATGGTAGTAAAAACACCAGACTGAAGGAACCTTTTAGTTCCTTGAAAAGTAGTTCCTGGGACTGAAGGTTCCTGAGAATTTGGGTGGAAAAGTATCATTATTCTTGCATGTTTCTGATTGAAGGAAATATGATTCGCTGTAACTGTCCCCTGTTGCAGCCATCCCTAATCTCCCCTAACTGGTGGTTATGTCTGCATGAATACTTTGAAATGTGTTCCATGGTGTCAGGACAGAGCGGACACCCAGTGAGTTTATAATTCATTAATTCTTGCTTCTCCTGTGACAGCAAAATTGTTAGTATCAAACCCCAAAACGTACTAAGAGAACAAGAGACTTTGTTAGGGTGTTTTTTTTTGTTCCTATACAACATCTGCACGATTCTAAATAGCTTTATTACGCGCTCTGAAATGATTTATTGTCACTTTATGAAAAACAAAATACTCCACGACCCAGACCACTGGGAACAACTCGTCAATCCCTGAGCCTCATAGTTACAGCAGATGAATAATCTTCTAAGTGGGGTTTAGGTTGGCCAACACCACCACCACTCCGAGAGGAATGCAAAAACAGTTTTGTCTCAGGCCCCCATTGTGCTCTCCAGAGGATTTGTATGGTTTCACTTAGAAAACAGTGAGCTGAAAACAGTCTGTTGTTATATAGAAGACAGTATATGAAGGCTGTAAATGTTGGTGGCAACGACTTCCTCTGTCTGCTGCGGGAAATACCTTCGAGTGATTAAAATCAGTGGTTAATGCTAAAGCTACCAAGCAAAGCTTAATGTTATTTTATACACATATTGTCATCTGTCTTTCATTCCATCTAACCACAATAAACACTATCCTATATTTTGCCACTGATCTTAAACCTTAAAGACTATAATCCACCTTATTTCCATGACAAGCACTGTGCTTTGTAGTGCTAGCGTAGGCCCGGCTCCATAAAACATCCAATCCAAAAACTTGGATATGCAATACTATCTCTGTAAAATGACCATTTTTATTCAATCTTTTTTGTTCCCATCAAAAGGCCATTTTGTTCTCTGCAGTCTTAATGGTTACAAGATATTCAGCAAAGCACTGCTGATCTACAGCTCTTTGTTCGGACTCCCACGGAGAACACAATCTTACTTTGGAGCACTGCGGCTGCAGCCATACAATTCCATCAGCATAAACGCTTCACAAACACTTACACACAAAGTATAGGGGCGAGAAAAACACTACTTCAGACAAAAGGAATCGTTTTCTGGTTGTGCTTGTGGATTGTGCCAACCTCTATTTTCATACTATACTGAATATCATAAAATGTGGACTTCTTTTGTGAAAATATGGCTCGAATGAATATTTCTTTTATTTTGTGGGTGTATATTTGCCCTCATTGTTCTGGAACAGGAGAAAGAACCTGTAAACATAACAAACATACCATCTTTGTCAATATTTGAGAATTCTGGGAGCATCATAAGGAGAGGACCCATATATTCATAAATCGTAAATAAAATAAAAATTGTAAATGAAAGGTTAACTCAATCACGTTACAAATAATCCTTTAAACTGACCAGTTCTTTTGGCCGGAACACCTGCATCCTGCATGTGCCCTTCTAAAATCAGCATCACTTAACAGATTTAATTATAATTGTCCCCTCTCTGCTACAGTCAATGTCAGCTGTGTCTTTTAATTCTCTAATCAGTGGTCGGCAGGACCGCTATCACCATCACCATGCAGCTTCCCACTCAATACAGACATCCCAAAACACACACAGACTGGTTTTTGTCAAATGTTTTATTGAGTGTAGACATCTGGGCTACTGTAAAACATGCATTATCTGCTGGAGGGGGAGAGGAGCAGGTGGCATTGTCCCCGCTGTCAGCTGTGTCAGTGCTGGCACCCGTGATGGAGATTAATGAAGTATCTGGAGAGTAATATGCTCCTTCAAATGCTGCTACAATTTGGAGTGGGGGCCGATCCTGATCTTAAATAGCAAAGCTGTCAGAGTTTACTGAACCTGTGCTTTGGCACAGAGGGCGGATTTGATTCTACAGGACGGGGGGACAGAAAGTGAGAGTGTGGTGGTGGGTGTCGGGCCAAGAGGGGAAAAAAGGAGGGGGGTAACAAGCAGAGTCAGTTATGTAAACAAACAGATTGTTCTGGTGTCACTTTTTCTTTGGTGCATTTGGAGTGTTAAATTTGAAAAAGATGATGTCTCCATCGTCAACAATGTAGTTTCTTCCCTGTTGTCTGTATTTTCCTGCTGCCTGTAAAATGACAAAGAAAAAATTAATCAACACTTAAAAATATTAATAAAATACAGTATGACAGGCCTATTCAATTAGGTTTTTAGAAGGGCAAGATTAGAAAAAAAGGAAAGAACCTTTGTAGATTAGAGGTAGCTTTTTGTATTAAAAAAAACCATAATGTTGTATTTAACATTTTTTCAGTTTGACTCTGCTTGATCCCCTCAGCTTAAACAGCCTGAATTAAAACTTATTAAAGCAGCAAGTGTCTATGTACATGTACCCCAATGAATGGGGTAATTAGCCTATAAATAAAATGATGATCCTCTCATAAACAATGTAAACACCTTTAAATTTAGAATGTTAGCAGGTTATTTAAATAAAATTACAGTGATATAGTCTATTTCATATCTATAAATGATCCAAAGACCAGATTGAAGTTGTTTAAGGGCCGGGTTTGGCCCATGGACCGCCAGTTGAATAGGCCTGCTGTATGACGTACAGGTTATAGACTGCTCCAGGAGACCAGGGTATCTTCTCACACCTTTTGCTTTAACTTCAATTTCTCAGTTTCAGTACACCACAGTCATTTATTTTTCCATATTTAATTAAGTAATAAATTCTTGTGCACAAATGTATATGCTTAAGAAATATAGAGTTATAAATGACTAAGTACAGAATGTGCATTTATGATAAGTTGTACCATCACTGGGTAAGTTGTCACACTATGCAGACGAGCCCGTAACTACCACTGAGGACACAGAGGTCATGTCCTCAGTTTTTTCTGCATCTTTTCATTTTTTTTTTTTTTTTTTTTCGTAATTATTGCTTAAAATGTTAAATCAAAGTGATGAATTGCTAAAACTACTTAGTTGCATCATGGTGTGTTGTGAACAGAGGTTTCAGACGATGTCTTATTGTTTGGATGAACTTGAGTAATGAGTGTTAGAAAACACTAATTTAGGATAAAACATGACAGATACTGCAGTTGCGCTTCTCTTTTCAACTAGTTTGACAATGAAAGGTATTTCAATGTAAAAAGAAACTGAAAGAGGAACTGAAAAAGAGGGATTTCAAAATGAGTCAAATTTGTGGTTAAATTTTAATCTGTGTTGGCAGTGACATTATTAGTTACTTTAACTATTAGTTATTATTTTTACTCTCAAAATTGATTAAATTGCATAGATTTATACTATAGTCTTCAAAGACGAGAGGAAGCATGTCCTTGAACCCACTTAGTAGTATTTTTTAAATCCTGGCTATGACCCTGTATGTGGGGTAAATCAGATTTTTCACATATAAGAACATGTATAAAAGTAGAGGCTTTGCACCCTAATTTTTGCTGGTAAAAGTCTGATTTATTTTCCACCGATGTCTTGTATACTATTAATATTCTCCAGCTTTACCTGATTCACTACCCTTAACACTACTGTTGGTGTTTTTAATTTTTAATTTTAACCATTTTAACTGGCTTCCCTCTGTGCTTCCTTCCTTCTTCACCTTTTCTCTTCTCTATTCTGTGCAAAATAATATAATAGAACATACATACATCACTAATCAAAGTATTATTACATAAATAGTGCATTTTTCTGCTTTTTTCTTTTACATTATACTCTCTTTTAATTTTATTTGCATTCTGTTCACCACTACTCCTTTTTCTACCTGTACTTTCAATCCTTGAGTTGCTGTAACATGTGAATTTTCCTGGTGTGGAATAAATAAAGTTTATCTTATCTCTTGTCTAATCTGTTTCTTTTTTCTACTTTTATGGGTGAAAAATATGAAAACTCATCTCAGATTACAGCGACATATACTGTATGTCAAGAGCAAACTGACTTCAGAACAGTGAGCTGCACATGCAGTTTTGTAGATTGCGCCCTCTGATGTTTGATATAATCAGGGTGACAACTTACCCATGTGACTAGACGCCCTGCTCTCCCCTACATAATTTAGCTATTCAGGCAGTGGTATAATGGACTGTACAGAGCACATAATAACAGTGTCTATTGTAAATAATAATGGAAAATAAAAGTTCAGGATTAGTATCCAATCTGTTTTATCACCTCCAATAACTTTACTCTGATTGGAAATGTCATATTCTCTCTCCCTCTTTCTCTCTCACTTACTCACACACACACACATGAATGCACACACACACACACACTTGCATCCATGTTTTGTTCAAGGGGTGCCTGAATTCCCACTGAGTGAATAATCCTCTCTTCTACCCATTTCAGTTTCATGTGCACAAGCACAAAATGTTAATAAGTCTTTGATTACAGCACTATCAAACTTCTCAAGGAAACAAAATGAAGTTCTAACATTTCTTTTGTATACAGTAAGTGTTTGTTCTCCTTCCCGGCAAACTCAAAATAATTGACTTGAAGTGCTAATACGGACAGGTTTATGCATTCTGGTTCTGCACAGCGCACAATTAATTAGAAGAATCAATGTCCCTTTAAAGGCTCAGGAGACCATTTAATCCAAGCTCAATACCACCAGAAACACTGGATGGAGAGGGAGACAGGAAAAAAAAAAATCAATGGCTATTTGTGATTCCTGAGTATGTATTAAACCAGACACGTCTAACTGGTTCATTTGCACTTGAAAGCAGCCATCTGGAGCAGCAAGCTTGGCTTAAGCAGATATGATTACTAATAATGTGATATCCCCGTACACTGGCCCTATTCAGACAGCCTATTCCCACAACTGGCATTAAATAGCATGGACCTTAATGCCACAGTCAGAAACGCTCCATGTTCTTATGAGGCCCAAAAAGGGATTAGTAAAAGAGCATGCAGTAAGGACCTGACACTCAGATCTCAACCTCGGATAACAATGGTGGAACTCCCCAGAGACCCGCACATTTCACCCTCTGTTTGCAGCTTATGGAGGGTGTGGACAATACACTGCCGCTGCATTAAATACTTATTAAAAAAGGCTTGAATAGTAAAGAGATTTAAATGTTTTCATAGTGCTTCCTTTCCACGCTGGTCCCCGCAGGTCCCTGTGTGTCACCATAATTACATTAGTTGAGCCTGTAAGTGGGCACATAGAGTTGATGGTGGCGATAGTGGGATTGTAACAGCATGGCTTACAGCTGCGGCTCACAAATGTCACACGTAGCAAGGTTAAAATCCCTTCTGCTTTAATTCAATTAACTGAGAATGTAAATGTAAAACTGTGCCCATGCAGAAATTAAATTATTTTTAAAAAAAGAAAAAAAGAAAGAGCATCTTTGATATGAAAGGCATCCTACAGGGTTGATTAACTGATTATTAACTCTGTACCTTCAATTACTAAATTACAGTTTGCCGATATGACAGTAAATGCCAAACCTAAAAACACTTGTAGTGGGAAAGAAAAGAATTTTGAAACATTTTTGCAAAGAACCTGCTGCTGTCGTCCAATATTTCACCACTCACCATTCACCAAAAACAAACAAAAAACAGGTAGTGTTTACTGTCAAATAAACGTCATAATAATTCAGTTGTACTTGAGAAAACATGTTCAATAAACTTAAGATATTAAGTTGAACCAACAACTGTTCAGTCACACTGATGAACTTATCTTAAAGCGTATTGGAGACACAGTAAGTTTTCATGTTTTCTTCAAACTATAAAAAAGAAGAGTTTTAATTCTCAAATGGTGCATGCTGGGAAATCTGCTGATATGCTGTATTTTTAAGTGTATTTCAGTTGTAACTGACGTAATTAAATGTTTTGAATCAGTCCCAGTCAGCTTTCTGCTTCAGTTATGATAGTCTAATTTTGTGGATTAAAACAATTTCAAATGACATCTTGTTCCTTTAATCTTCTATTCTTATTTCAGAACGAGCAGATGAGCGGCCATTTGTTCTTGGTGACTCATAAAGAACGTCAGTCTAATGCAAGACAAAATTATATTTTGTGATTAAATAATGTATTATGTTAGATATAAAATGCTCCAGCTGCATTGTAGTAGTATTTTACTTTGGGTAAAGCAAAAAAATGAGTGCTGCTTTAAATTTAAGTTGCATTAATGCAAATAGTTGATTTGAAAGCAATCGGATTATCAAGTGCATCTGACTTATACGTAGCAATTGTGTTCATTTATGTTGTACATTTGATTTGCAAAAACTTGAACATTCATTCAAGTCATCATTTCAAGCCAAAAACTTCAAGTTAGAAGAAGTCGTGCCTATGAGTTCTGAAGTGTTCTGAAAATAAATACAAAAAATGTTACGTTTAATTACCTTGAATAAATAAAACTTGTATATTTATGTTAATTTAATGAGAAAAGATTAGTTGATTCCACTAAATGATCCTTTACAGTTTGACAGCAGTGTGCACATGAACAACCCACGCTTCAGTTAAAAGGTCAAAACAAACACTGGCGATCATAAAAAATAAGATATGCAAGTCACATTTCCGCACCACCCATCCATGAAACAGTCCTTATTTGAGGAATTTCACACTTTATTTAACTTGCCGCTTTCTATCACTGTCACATGCCTACAGTGGCTTGGGGATTTGGCAACAGAGAGCTCTAAGTTAACAGCGCACTCTATAGATCTGATAAATGCCTGGTGGGGTGAAGAAGTGCTACCTCTGAGCGACTGTGCTGAGCCACGAGCAGGAGCTACCATCAGCCAGTTAAGACACATTGTGATAAAGATATGCACAGCTGGAGCAGAATGGCAGTGTTTAGAGCCAGAATCAGTTGGCTTGTCAGGAGTGGTGCTGGAGTGTGTGCAGTAATTTCTTCCCCTGAGTAAAGGTGAAGAGCAGTTTGCAGTAGGAGCTGTGTGGTGACTGTCAGCTCCACTGATCACAGGAGACTTCCCCTCATCCTCTGGCACCCTGACTGCTCACCTTGACAGCGCTCTCGCTGCCTTCCTCTTTAAAATCCTGGAATTTCATTACTTCCGCCATAATGAAGCCCTTCTCAAAGTCTGTGTGGATCTTCCCCGCAGCCTGTGGAGCCTTAGTTCCTTTCTGTCACAGGGAAGGAAAAGAGAGGACAAATGAATTGTTTTGGAGAAGATGGATTACAGCATGCGAGCGACATGGTGTTTGATAGGGTGATAGCGTCGTGAGCATCACTCTGGGGGTGTTTTCAGTCGGGGGTATTCTTGCCTCAGTCCTGATTTCTGGATAGCTTTCCACTCGGCTGTGCCCTGCTAGGGCAGCCTGGACACCGATAAGGACCCAGCACTGCTATCAATGCCTTCTGATTCCCATTCCGTGGTGGTATTGATTTCTGTCCAAGCAATCTTGCCTCATTGTGGGTCGCTGCTCGGCTCTCTGGTCATGACAGCAAGAAGACCCAGTGTTGCAGTGAGAGGCCGTGAGGTCTGCTATAGACCTCACTGCATTATAGGCCTCGCTATTTTGGCACAGCAGAATCTGGTATTTCAAATTCATTTCAAACCTTTCAGTCATTATTTCACCATTTATTTTAGGGATTATGCTTTGATTTTATGCTTGCATATGATGTTGATGGCCACACAGTACCTATTACAGGTGCACAAAGATGTCATTATCTGTCTCTGTATCTGTTAAACCAACAAAATTATCTGTATCTGTCAGATTCTGTTCAGTCACAAAATGACATGTCTATGTTCAACCAACAAAAACATACAACTAGATTATCTGTATCTGTTCAATCAACACAATTATCTGCATCTGTATTTGTTTTTGGATAGAAGTCATGGGCATTTAGACTGGAAGTCACTTTAAATCAGGCAAATGTTATGTTTTCTAACCTAAAATTTATTGGCAATGCCATGATTGTGCCTTCAAAGCATTAAGTTGATTTAACATCGCCATATAATTAATTATGAAACATATTTTCCTATCCTGTATAGCTATATACCCTGTATTGCTATACTGTAGTTTTCATCTCTCTTTTTATGAATTGAAACCCTACAACCACCCCTTCAACAAGGGAACAATGAGCAATAAGTTTTATAAATCAATATAAGATGTTATTATTATCATTATAACATTAAAATTAAGTTCTTGCGCCAAAATGTACTTACATAAAAGTACCCTGAACGTTCCCACGTTACAATTAGGATATAATTTTTTCCCAATAAATAACAAAGAAACATCTGTATCCTTTGCATTATTTATGCCTTCCTGAATAACATAGTCAGATTCAGGTGCAACCTTAGTGCCAGTGAGTTGAACCAAATGCATGAACTCATGTCCTTCAATTATTTTGTAAATGTTTTCTTTATTTTAAGGTTTATGCGCTTGATTTTATGATTCTGCTTTGTTTGCCGTTATGTTTGATGCATTTTAGGATCCACTGCTTAAAAACTGTGTATCCTGTTGTGCCATCCCTTGTCAAGCTTTAAGTGAAACTTGAAACCCCTGTAGGGTGTTCTCGATACTGGAATGTTGAACTCAGATACAATCCTAATTTTAAAAAAGGTTCCTCAACACCTCTTTTGATGCCACAATGAAAGGCACACAAAATAGGAAAAGGATTTTCTCTTGTTGCTGGTTCACAAAAAGTCACTGAACGATGTCAAATTTTAGACTGGTCAATTAAAACTGAGCTGAACTGAGGTTTTAAATGAACACTTAGAGCTTTTCTTTTCTTTATAGCTTTAGTACTTTGAATACCATCAAATTTAAATATATATATATAATAATGTAATAATAATAATATAGTATTATATTGTAATTCGTGGAAGCACAAATGGATATTTCTTCTATCTGAACATAGCTCATTATTATTCAGAATCCATGATTACCTTGGCAGGGTTAAAAAATGTTACATCAAACTTAATCAATCCCTGATTTAATGCACCACGATTATTCCCTTCAGCTGAAAGATATTTTCATAAACTTATATATCTGATTTTTCAACAGTTAAAGGAGAGGTGGTGGTGGGCTTCAGACAGCTTTTAAAACTTAGTTTAGCTAAAAATAAAAAGATGAAAAGTACAATTTGAAGATGTGGAAATATATTTCATAATTAATTATATGCCAATACTAAATAATTTCGATGCTTTGAAGGCATAACAATTAGGTTAGAGGTTATTTCACTGTGGTAGACGCAGGGCTGCTGGACAAAGTTTTTGATGTAGTTGAATTGACTTTGAATAGACATTAATCATCGTATCAAAACATACATTTAGATGTGACCCTAAAGTTATTTCAGATGCCAATTTTACAAAACACAAAATAACAATTTAATACTTCTTTGTGCCGTGAATCATCTTTGAAACTCCAAGACACAACTGGCGACTGTTAAATTGTGCAATTTATATGCGCTGAAATAATGCTGGGCGGAAATGACAAATGACCCAAATAAGTGACGTGGCTGCTGTGTATCATTATGACTCCTGCCTGTCGACCTGCTCCCTCTTTCTCTCTCTGTGCTCCGCAGCTCTGTGCTCAGGAACTGTTGAGCAGTTTTAATTATGTATATAATCAGGTTGGGGTCAACATATTTCATGCCAAAAGAATGATGCGTATTTAATGACTCTAATACATTACCATCTCTTTGCAATCTCATTGACGGAGTGCTTGTGAGTTTAACTACCATTAATCAGCATCAAGGTTTGTCTATCTGGAGAAAAATAGATTAAGGGAGGGATTTTTTTCATATGGAGCATTACAAGAGATCCACATTGTCCTAGTTAAGAGCTATGCAGAGCAGGCTGATAGATAATGGTCACCTCGAGGCTGCCTAATAAAGCATGTTAAAGGGCTTGGGAACACGACATTACTGAGTGTAGTTTTTACAATGCAAGATGTATTGGCTTAATATAGTTACTCACTGATGCTTACCTGACTAAATGCCCCTCACACACAATCAAGGCTGCCTGTAATCAGTTATGTCGAGGAGGACGAGCGTGTTTTTGAGGATGCCTTTGAAGTGTTTCAGGAGTTTTTTTGTAAATAGCGAGGACATCAGTCATGCTGAGACGAGCGAGCGCCTGCACCCGGTGGTGATGTCATCTGACTAAAATGTAATGTGTCCTGTGGAAGTGAGCTCACCTACCCCTCTGGCCTGTCTGAGGAGCCATCATAAAAATATTTACCAAAAGTTCTTGTTTACAAACTGCTTGTGTGGACATGCTGGTAATACTTTATAATAACTATCATTAATGAATTGTAAACTGATGGTTAATTAAAGTTGCTATGAGGAGTCTTTAACTGGTTTTGAGTTTATTACTGATGCCTTTATATGACCTACATAAGCAAAGTAGATCATCAGGAGGAAGATCAGCTGTTTCTGTATAGTTGTTCTTAACGGCTGCCACCGGGTCGGATTCTCCTTGAAACCAGATGAAATGAGCTTGTGTTTACATTTTCCCAGGCAAAGTCACAGTGGGTCGTACGTTAGCCAGTTAAAAAGAGGCAGGAAGTTTTTTTTATTTAGATAATTTTATTTTTGGCATTATATTTTGTGATTATTACTCTGGAAATGCTTTTGCCTGCTTGGGCCTCCAAAATCAAGATATTATTATCTTGTAGTAGTTTTTAACTTTATGTAACAGTTATTACACTTAACAAACAATGATAATTCATTATGTTTGTATTAGTAATCCTTTAAGATAAAGAAATAAAGAGATTATAACACCACAGCTGTACCACAGCTGATAAGAGATTATTTGTTCATGAATACAAACAAAACAATTTGTAAATATAAAATAGCCATCAGTGGTTCGCAACCCCTCAGAATCATAAGGTTGGTGTTTACAACCCCCACAAAAATATAATTTACAAAATAAATTCTAATCTAATCTACTCTGGGCAAATTATAGTCACTGGTACAGGTACTTAGAAAAAGTAGTTTTAGTTTTATAAAATGCAAATGTTACTTTTTGTTCATGGAGCTTGCCACAAGATTTTATTTTATTCTCCACAAACATCTGGAGACCCCCAGAAATTATCTTGCAGACCACTCGGGGGTCCCGACCCCCAGGTTGAGAACTACTGACATAAAGAGATGGACTAGATATTAAGACTTTGTTAATGGTTAATAATTAGTTTGTAAACCGCCTTTAAACATGATTTAGATGGCTGTTACAAAGTTTCAATGGATGATTATAATTCCTCTGCTTATGAATCTTATGTATATGACATTATGTTTGTGAACTTACTGGTTCTTATTTTAACCCAAATCATGATCTTTTCCTTAACCTACTTACGTAGTTTCTGTTTTGAAAGTTGACCTTGACGTTGTGTATACATTATTGCTAATTTGAGCCCTACATTTGCAAAACTAACACTAGAGGTGCATTTATAGCATCATAGTTTGAAGCATACACGGCCAATGATCAAGCTATGTCTTGGGTCAGGTGCTACGGAGTGTCTTAAGGGGGCTTAGCCCCCCTCAGTTGTATTTTTTGCCCCCTCCGTTTAAAGGTAGTACAAGGAACTTTTAGATTTTGTTGATTGCGGAGCCCCCTGTGGACAAAAGTGGTAGTGTTTCCACCATAATAACCATGAAATATAACATGCAAAATAAAATGATCTGCATAAAAACTCTCCCTGCTAACTTTACCTGGAAAAATGTAAACACTGATTTGTTTCATCTGAAATCAAGGAGAAACTGACCCGGTGGCAGCCATTAAGAATAACTATAAAAAATTAGCTGATCTTCTTGCTGATGGTCTCGTTTGCTTATGTAGGTCATATAGAGGCATCAGTACGCTTGTATGATGTATCTACAGAAGAATATCGAAAACAACATAATTATTGGCTGGGATACTTGACTATTGCTTAGCTGTTGTTTTAGAGTATGGAAAGAGAGATAAAGTTAGCTACAAGCCGTGAACAGCTGTTTCTATGTGCCTCCTCCTGCTGATTTTGATTGAGAATAGGCTCATTCATAAAAAACAAGAGTGCTCTAGTGCTGTTCTTAAGTGAGTTCTCTGATTAATAAAGATTCTGTAATAAGACTGGGTGTTATAATCCCCGAAGATTCAGCACTACACTTACCTTAGGACTGGATTTATTCTTTTATTTTGAAACAGCAGCCTTATGTTGTCATTATTTAGTCTTTCTGAGGTTATTGCACGGTTAAATCAATTAACTTTAATTTTACAAAGAAACTGATGCAACTGAAGTTTGTAATACTCTTTATAAAGCATATACATTATTTGAATGTTTAGCAAAAGTCTCTAAAGTTTGATTAACTTAATTAAATGATTAATTATCGTTTTACTAATTATTAATGATTTAATCTTTTAATGATAGTTATATAAAGTGTCACCGTTGGCTGTTCCTGTTCAAGTACAGATCTAAAATAATCATCTGATCCAGTCAGTAGCAAAGAAATCTGGATGGTTATTGTTGTTCATTTGGTGCATGAAAATGGAATTAGCATTTCTGATCAAAATGTGAATATTTGAAGTATCAGCATGGGGCGTCTTGTTGGCAGGCGGCCTGAG